>VDFB02159970.1:67888-155450 GCA_007258455.2 Sequoia sempervirens
ATTGTATAAACCAGCACCCATACCTTTCGATCAGCTCTTGGGCATCTCTAGAGATTCTGTGATGTAACCTCTCCTGAAGCAACCTCGTTATGTACATGGTGAATGAATCGTTGACACGTTTGTAGTGGGTTGTACTTGACAGGTGCAACTGTGTACATGCCTCATGGATTTTGAACTGATGAGAGCCGCATCCAACAGGCTCTTTGTAAGAGATCCCCCTGTACCTCGTCATTCGTGCCAACATATAAATAAGGTAGGAGCTCATGTAAAACGTTTTAGTCCTCTTCAAGCTCAGGAGCTGCTCATGTATACCATCGCTGATCATCTCAGCCCAATTGGCATAATCCTTTCCCTCTAGCACCAGGTTGATGTAATAAAACATCCAAGGCTCGAAAATGTAGGACTGTGGGCAACCACCAACCCTGCTCAGCAACATGATAAGATCATAGTATTCTTGTTTCAGGTCCTCTGCTATGATCTGTTTTGGCAACTTCGCACGAGATGGCTTAGGAGTGCTCATCCAGTGGGTGTTAATTGTGTCCATGCACCTCTCGAATGTGGAAGCATACATCCGCTTAGCCCGTTCTCTGGACTTGTAAATCATGTTCCTGTGCACCGGGATCCCGAAAGCTTCACCAATGGCTGCCGGAGTGAGATTGGCAAGCACTTGGCCATCTGGTGTCGTGATCGACCGGTGTTCCTTCTCGTAGCAATTGGCGCACTCCATTATCAGCTCCGAACACTGTATGGCTGGCGGAAAACCAGCAGCTGCATATAATCCACTTCGGACGATGTTGTGCGAAGTGACCGAAGCCCGATGACTTCCAATTCCAAACAGCCTGTTCTTGAAGGTCTCCAGGTTGACAGAGCCCAAATTAGTGTCTGTCAACTTGCCCGGCTTTGAAATAAACTTCGACTCTGGCATGAACGTTTTGCTGAGCTTCTTGATCACAGCTTGTCTTGAGGCACCATTGTCCTTTTCGGTTGTCCTCGCTTCAGCCATCTGCAAACAACAACAGTCATCAGCAATTTAATTTATAAAAATGATACATGATATAGGGGCTGCAGTCGAATTCTAGAAGCTGCAATAACTCTCGTGTTTGCAAACCTCAGCTTCTTCTCTTGAATAAATTCGAATTCCAACACTTAGAACAGATTTCTAAGTGAACCTTGATGGCTTTACTTCACAATCCTCAATCAACAATTCGAACTTCTATGACTTCGTATCAGCAATCAGCAAACTAGCAAGTTCGTACTTCTAAGTTCTCAGCTATTCGACTAACTACAAGGCGTCCTTTCAACTGGCAACTTCAACTTACTTAACACATCAGATTTCAGCCTCAATACTAGCAAAGCCGTACCTTTCACAAGCAACCTCAATCTTCAGCAAATACTCCTTTAATCAACAATGGCGTACCTCTTCTACTTCAGCAATGGCGCTTAGCTTCAGCAACAAATTAAATTGGCAAAGTCGTACCTCTCAAGCTTTTAACAATTTGATTAACTTCCAAGTGCGCCTCTTCAGCAAACTCAACTTCTTAGCAAAATTCAAACTCTTTCAAACTTCAGCAACTCACTGCAATGCTTCATTCTCAGAGCAAGTTCGACTTCCAGCTGTGAAAACAAGTGAAAAACTTGCTCATTTTATAGCTAAAATTCGAATTCTAGAAGAAGTTAATTTTAGCCAGTGCCATTAAACTCCACTACTCCACTTCAAGAATTCGAATTTTCCCTCTCTTGTTTTTCTGACACTTGTCTCCAGTCGTCGGGAATCTTATTCTTCTAGAAACTTGACTTGACTGGCGTTTGGAATTCCTTTTCAAAAAAATTTAATTTAAATTATCATTTTAACTCACCAAATCACTGTCACTTGAATTCAATTTTACTTCTCCTGCCTGGAAAATTCATCCTCGAAAATTCAAAATAAAATTATCTAGGCAACTGACTTCAAGTTCATCGTTCGAAGAAAATTCATTTTGAAAACACATTTTATTCACTCTGCCTTAGGAAATTTTAAATTTTCCCTTAGGAAAATTCACAATTTGAGCACTGATTAAATTCTTCACTGAAAAAGTGTCGGCGAAGTTCGGAAGACTAGGAAATCCATTTATCATTGCAAATATTCAGTACCCAGAAGAAAATTTTCTTCAGAACACCTCGAATTCATGGGTACCCAACGAACGGGTTCATTTAATTTTTCAATTTTGAACCTTAGAAAAATATTATTTCCATCATTTAAATTCGTTCTTTGCCTGTGATTACTCTGTGTTGCTCTGACTTCTCGAAAAATTCGAATCATCTTGCATTTCTGACTCCATCACTGAGAAAAGTTGCTCTTGCTTCGGAAAATTTATCACTCTGATCTCAAGGCGTATTTTCCAAGGGAAAATAATTTGCCTTAGAAAATATTTTAAAATCATCTTGCATTTCTGACTCCATCACTGAGAAAAGTTGCTCTTGCTTCGGAAAATTTATCACTCTGATCTCAAGGCGTATTTTCCAAGGGAAAATAATTTTCCTTAGAAAATATTTTAAATCATCTTGCATTTTGAGAACTTGCCTTAGAAAATTTTTGATCGTTTGCCAGTGGAGAGAAATTTTTTTTTTATCAACTTCGTTTGGAAGAATTTACTCATTCCCGGCACGCCTTATTTCTCACTTCATACTTCACACTTGAAAGGCAATTTTATTAAAATTTCTAACGCCTTAGAGAATTTAAATTTCACATGTCTTATGAATTTCTCTAACACTTCACCACCTTAGGCGTATCACACTTGAAGAAAATCACGCCTTGAAATATTTCAACGCCTTAGGAAATATTTCTAACACCTTATAACTCCCTTCAAACATTGGCGCATACCTATCATTTTACTCTCAACACCTTGAAATATTTCAACGCCTATAGGCTTTAGGCGCCTAGCACACATATGAGGGAAAATCACGCCACACATACCTTGACCACCTCACACGTCCTTGGAAAATCCTCTAACACCTTGAGCGCCTAACACTTACCATCTTTCACCATGCTTTGGTAATATTCTTCACCTTGATTACCACCCTTAATTACTTTTCACATCCAAACATGGGCGCATTTCCATGTAGGAGGAGGACAAACTTGCCACCACGTCCCCTGTGACCTTTCAACTTCACGTTTTCGTCTTGACATGCACAAATTTGGGCGCATTTCACCCCTTGAGGAGGACGAATTTCTTTGACCTTGTTGACTTTCTTTCATCTTGAGCGCATTTTTGATGTGGAGGGGGATGAAACTTTCAAACGCCTTGGAGTGACCCTTCAGCTTCCAAATTTCGTCTTCACATGCATGCATTTGGGCGCATTTTGCCCTTTGAGGAAGATAAGAAACGTTGACCCTGTTGACTCCTTGCAACCTTGGGTGCATTTTTGATGTGGAGGGGGATGAACTTCAAGTTGGGCGCATTTGGAGGGGTGAGGCGGATTTCATGCCTTAGAAACTTTTTCAACTTTTCCCTTTCAAGTTGGGCGCATTTTGCCCCTGCTGCAGGATAAACATCTTTGACTTCCTTTGACTTTCCTGCCTTGGGCGCATTTTGCCCTGTGTGAAGGATGAACTTCGTTTTCAAAAATTTTCCACGCCTCCAGCTGGGATGGGCGCATTTTCTTATGCCTGCCGGACGAGACTCCAGACTTAGACAAATTTTCATCATCCTCTGCCAGTATCGTGCCCTGCTATTTATAGTAAGTCTTCTCAATTTTGCACTTCTGAAGCTCGGATCAACTTGAAATTTCAAACATAGTTTCTTCATAACCCTATCAACCTGTCGACACTGCCACTTTTAGTCACCCTGCTATTTATAGCCTATTTCTGAAGGTGGCTTACTATAAATAGTAAGCTCTTGTTTCTGATAGCTCCCAAGCTCGGATCGAGTTGAAATTTGAATGAGGCGATCCTCACCACGTGACCTGTTGGCTGACACTGACGCATGCGCCTGATTTACTATTTTTAGCCAGTTTCCAAATTGACTTACTATAAATAGTAAGTGCACCGTTTGACCCGAAATTTCACCAGTAGATAGCCTGAAGAACGCTGATCGAGGTGGTTTACACCGGATTTCGAAGATTTTGACTTTTGATGCCTATTTTTTAGGCTCCAAAGCTGGAAACCCTAATTTGCATTGCATGCGTATCAAAAGATCTCCGTTTGTCTTTGTTTCTGCGGCACTGCGATCGGCTCGTGAATCTGGACTGCTGGGAGGCGGCTGCCGGGACACACCTGCTAAAAATATCAAGTTCCTTACTGAGTGAGAATCCTCATTTGCATGTCACACCATCGCGAAGCTCTCGAAAAACCCATCAGAATCCCCTCGACATGCAAAAAAAGAAACCTCTAAAAACCTAAAATAGCCTCAATGAATCTCGAAGTGGTCATCTCGACTTGCATGTTATACCATCGAAGGTCTCGAAACCGAAGGAATATCCAGACATGCAAAGAAAATCTCTGCATCTGGACCCTAAAATTCGTGCCGGAAGCCGGACTGCTAAAAATAGTAAGTTATCTGTTTTTGCTCAAATTTGGCATGCAAGCAATCTGATATACTCTGAATGCCGTGTGATGATCGGAATCTCAAAATAGCTGACAAATTGCCCTGAATTTCACACTTACTAAAAATAGTAAGTATCTTAGAATCTGATGAAAATTGGCTGGAAGCCTGCTGGATGTCTGCTGACAACAACATTAAGTTCAATTTTCAATTTACTCACTTTATCTGACCTTGAATTGACAAGGAACGACGAAACCCTAATTTTAGACTTGGCCAATATTTCGCGTTTAAGCTCAATGACGGACACAACCCACCGAAAGACGGACATCAGGAAAGAGACAGAGCGGGAGAGAGAAGAAAACCCAAGCCAAAAGACCGAAATGGAGCAAAAATTAGGGGGGTCCCCATCTTGAATGGGGCGATGTGTGAAAAGGTCACAACACAGCTGCAAATAATCCGCTTCGAATGATGTCGTGTGAAGTGGTCGAAGGTTGATGATTACCAATTCCCAACATTCTGTTCTTGAAAGTCTCCAAGTTGAAAGAACCCAAATTGGTGTCAGCCAGCTTGCCCAACTTCAAAGTAAACTTTGATTATGGCAGGAAAGACTTGCTCAATTTCTTGATAACTGCTTGCCTGGATGCACCATTGTTGTCCTTGCCAGTTGTTCTTACTCCAGCCATCCTACAAAACAACAGACATCCATCAGCAAATTAATTTAGAAAATAAATAAAATATTGTGCAGGGGCTGCTAGTCGACTTTTAAAACTTGAGAAGCTACAATATTATTTCTCATTTGCAAACCTCAACTTCTCCTTCAACAGATTTCGAATTATCAATCACTTAGAAAGTCTCAGCAACTTTGATGAAACTTATCAAATTTCTTAGCTGGCTGCAGCAACTTCAATACTTTAAGAAAATCGCCCAACTTCAATCAGCAATTAGCAACTCTTGCATGTTCAGGCTTTCAGCAAATTAATCTTCTTCCTCTCTAAATCGAATTTCTCACTTGCACTTGCAGACTTCAGCAACTCATTCCAGCTTCAAATCATACTTCTTTAGCAATATTCTCTTTCAAATCGAAATTTCTTCAATCAACTTTCAGCTTGCACATTCACACTTCAGGTTCAGCAACTCAAATCGAATTTCTTCAACACCTTCAGCCTCGGCAACTCACTGCAACACTGGACTCAGAGCAAATTCAAACTTCTTCAACTGGTGAGGAGAAATGAAAAACTTCTCAATTTTTATAGCAAAAATCGAATTCTAGAAGGAGGCTAATTTTAGCTAGTGCATTAAATCTCCACTACTTCTCTTCAAGAATTCGAATTTCCCTCCTCTAGTATTTGCAACACTTGTCATCCGACGCCTGGAATCTTGGCTTTCTAGAAGTTCAACTTTGAATGGAGCATATTTGGCATTTAATTCATTTTCGAAAAATATTCACTTTAAATTCATCTCTTTACACATTTTATTCACCAGCCGGAGCTTTGCCATTTAAATTTTAATTTCATTCACCTTTGACTCTGGAAATTCATCTATGAAGAACCCAATCAAAAATATCTAGGCAATTAACTTCAAATTCTTCGTCCGGAAAATTTTGTTTTGGAAAACACATTTTATTCAAATTTGCCTTAGAATATTTTTCAATTTTCCCTTAGGAAAATTCATAATTCGAGCACTGATTAAATTCTTCATCCTGAAGGCACCGGCGAAGTGTAGAAGACCTGGGAATCAACTTCTCATCGAAGATCCTCAATACCCAGAAGAAAATTTTCTTTAGAACTTGTCGAATTCATGGGTATACAACGAATGGGTTCATTTAAAATTTTTGAATTTTGAACCTTAGAAAAAATATTATTCAATCAATTTAATCCTATTCTTCTCATTTGTGAACATCTTGTTGCTCTGACCTGGAAATTTTTTAAATCCATCCTGCAATGCCAACACCCTCTGACTTCATCTTTGGCAATTCATTCGTGCTTCAGGAAAATTTTATCACCTCAAAGTCTAGGCGTATTTTCTGAAGGAAGAAAATATTTTTGCCTTAGAAAATTTTAAATCACTTAGCATATTTGAAAATTTTGCCTCAGGAAATTTTATTCAACTTTACTCATTTTCTTGTGGTGAGAAAATTTTATTTCAATTCTTGAAAGCACGTATCATGGAGAATATTCAAATTCCAACGCCTAGCATACTCTTTATTTCACACTTCCATCACTTTGGGTGCATTTTGCTTATCATGAAGGATGTCGTCTTAAATTTCCACGCCTAGCATATTTATGTCATCACCTTAGCAATTATCATCTCTCAAGTTTAGGCGCATCTCATACTTAGAGGAGAATACTTCACACTTCAACGCCATAGTCATTAACACTCATTAACTTTACCACGTTTCACTATACACTCACCTTTTACATGGCGCAAACCACATGTGAAGAGGGACAAGCTTTCAACGCCTAGCACTAATCATCTCACCGTCAACGCCTTAATCTTTCTTTTAAATCCATCAACCTTGTGGGCGGATATCACATACTCAAGAGGATGGGTGCATTTGCTAGGTGATGAAGGATGAAACACTTATGTGACCCTTGAGCTTCCTTCTTTTTGTCTTCACATGGCCTCACTTGGGCGCATTCTAGGCATGTAGGAGGATAAATGCCTTTGACTTGTTGACTTACTTGTTGCATGGGCGCATTTCACATAGTGAGGTGGATGAAATTTAAAACATGGGCGCATATTTGATGTCATGAGGGATGAAACACATTCAACACCACCTTGTGACCTTTGAGTTCCCCCATTTTTGTCCTTACATGCCCTCATTTGGGCGCATTTTATACTTGATGAAGGATTCAACGCCTTTGCTTTGACTTTGCATGAGTGCGCATTTTGCCATAGGAGGTGGATGAAAGTTTGTTGACCTTTTAACTTTCTTATTGACTTCTTAAGATGGGCGCATTTTAGCTAGGCAAGAGGATGGGCGCATTTTGGCATGTGTGAAGGATAAAATTTCATACTTAGAAAATTTTCAAACAAGAGACCTTGCATGAGGGCGCATTTTGGCAGGGAGCAGTTGTGCCTTAGAAATTTTCTCTAACTTCTTTATCAACTTGGGCACATTTGGAGGTGGCAGGAGGATGAAATCAACACTTAGCCATTTTTTTTTTCTTCGTCTTCGCTAGCTTCTCTATGCCTTACTATAAATAGTAAGTCTTTTGGTTCTCATATCTCAGAAGCTCAGATTGATTTGAAATTTTGAGCACTGCATCTTCATGACCTTGTTAGCCCGTTGACACTGCTATTCTGAGTTGGCCTGCTAAAAATAGCATGTTTCTGGAGGTAGTTTGCTATTTATAGTAACTGCTCGTTTCTGATACCTCCACAACTTCGTTTGATTTGAAATTCGAATGATGTGCTCCTCACCACGTGTCTTGCCTGCTGACATCGGTGCTTGCTGCTGACTTTCTATTTTTAGCCTACTTCTGAAATGACTTACTATAAATAGTAAGTGCTTCGTTTGCCTTCAAATTTTATCAGCGGATAGCTTGGAAGATGCTGATCGCGGTGGTATACACCGGTTTTCGAAAATTCTGACTTTTTACCCTTCTTTTTGGGTCCCGAAGCTGGAAACCCTAATTTGATTTGCATGTATATCAAATGGCCTCCATTTGACCTCGTTTCTGTTGCATTGCGATCAGTTTGTAACTTTGAAGTGCTGGGAGGCGGCTGTCGGAAAACACTTGCTAAAAATAGTAAGTTCCTGAATAAGTGATCATCTTCGTTTGCATGTCACATCACTGCGTAGCTCTCAAAAAACCCATAAGGAATATGCAGACATGCAAAGAAAACCCTGACATGCAAACCCTAAAAATAGCCTCGGAAGACTGAATCCTGAAATTCATTATCTCACTTTGCATGTTATACCATCGCGAAGGTCTCCGAAAACCCAAAAGGAATCTCCAAACATGCACTGAGAAGCTCTGCAAATAAACCCTGAAATCCGCTATGGAAGCTGGACTGCTAAAAATAGCAAGTTGTCTGTTTCAGCTCAAATTTTGCACGCGAGCAGCTTGATGTGTTCTGAATGCAGTGTGACTATTAAAACTTCAAAAATGCTGAAGAAACGCCTGGAATTACACACTAACAATAGTAAGTTGCTGGAATCTGATGAAACTTAGCTGAGAACATGCTGGAGGCATGCTGACATCAATGTTAATCTCTGTTTTCAATATATTCACCTTGTTTGATCTCAGACTGACCAAAATGATGGAAACCCTAATTCTCAGACTTGGCCATGTTGATGTGATTTTTGTGACCTCACCAACCAGGTAGAACAAAGTTTCCAAATGGATACCCTATTCTCTCTTGAACAAAGTATTTGGCGTGCTAAGATTGCGAGTGAGATCATGCCTTCAACTCCAAGGTTCTTTAAATGCGAATAGGCTCAGTTTGGTTGATGTGTGTATGCTGTGTACTCACGAGGGGACTTACGTAGTTGTTCAAAAGACGTGTAGTGACAACCAATGTGTGCTTTGAAGGGGGATTTATGCGTGAATGATTTGGCTTTATGATGCAAGTTTCCTAAAACTAACCAAGATTATGCAGAATTGAATGGTTGCAGAGATTTCTAAAATCTAACTTCTAATCTAAATGCAAATGGATATTACGCTCAACCTAAATGAATTTCGACAAACATTGTTTAGCCTCCTATTGGACAGCGTCAACAAAGTAAGTGCAATCTTCAAAGGGTGAAAATGATGTTCAAATCACGATTCAATAGAGCAACTACCATCACAACGATGCATAACCACCTATGAACCTTGATTGAAGTTAAGTACTGAAAGTCCAGTTGACCACACAAGACGGACTTACCATCAGCAAGAACGTTAGTGGTATGGATAAAAGAAATTCACTTATATCAAGCATAAACATCCATATCTAACTACAAGCATGAAATTAAGTTCCTAATTGAAGTCAAAGGAATAAGAAACCTCACGAACTATTCCAAACAAAGTTGAAATTCACCATCAATGAAAAGCTTTATTAAGAATAATCTTTTGTGACAATCTCTTACAAAATTCTCTAAGGGAGAATTCCCCTTCTTCTTCAACAATGCAAATGAAAAACTACTCTAACTTAAAAGCTTCTACTCTCTATTCTGCTTCAACAATTGCTCTCTATTCTCTGATTCTATGACTACTAGAGTACAAATGAGGGGGACTCCCCCTTATATAGCTGGCCTGTTTGAATCGACGGCCCAGATCAAATTACAACGGAGGGCTCAGATTGAGCCACCTCAGCCCTAGACGAGTTTGCCCTAAAAACCGCCAGAAGGTGGAGGAGTGGCGTCATAAATGCTCCTAAAAATAGCAGATTCCTCCTTTGACCAGTATGAGCAATTAATGCCCACTAACCTTCTAGAAGATTCTCGTCCATGACCCGGATTCCTTTGCTCTTCTCTCTGACCGCGTACGCTATGAATCGCGCCAGCACTGCGTCTACCTCTTCTTCAGAAATTGATGGAGTGAGATTCAGCTGATACTCCAAGATGGCCACCATCTGCTCATGCTTCTCGCAAGATTTTCCCCAAGTCTCCATAGAATCCTGCGTGCTCTGAATGATTGTTGAAAACGTGGAGATGTTTTCAAAATCCAACTGGGAAAATGTCCTCATCTCAGAAAAGAACGGCTGCAATCTTGCCCTTAGCCCTTCTGCATCTACCTCCTCATTAGTGAGCCTTCTTGCGAATACTGACTCCAAAGTGTTGAGGATACTCTCACGAATATTCCTCATGGCCTTTCTGATCCTGGAAGACTCTATCGCTGCAGTATCAAAGAAACCCTTCCCCGTGAATGCTGCTGAATGCCATCCACGGAAGTCATATCTGTCACCTGCTTGAATTACCCCTTCATTCACCAGAGTTTGCGTGGGAACACGCATCAAAACAGCCAGACGTGGGATAGTATTGTCTTGGAAGATGTGGGTATCACCCCAAGTCTGCTCAATATCATCTAAACGTGAAAGAATACCGGAAGCATTTTGGAATGCTGAGGCGAGATCTGCCATGAACTTTTCTGCCTCAACGCGGACACCATTCACCCACTTATCTCCTTCTCGCACAGCCCTCTTCACTTCTTCCAAGCCGCTGATCGGCTCACGTGGCACCTCTGGTGGAAGCTCTGCTGCTGGATTACCTTGAGCAACAGGATGTGCGAGATTTTGCACATACTCAACCAATGCTCTGTGCTCTTTCTTCAACCTCTTATATTTTCCTTCTTTCTTTACCAGCCTATCTTTTAATGCTTGAAATGAGCTTTCAGCCTCTTCCACCACTTGTGCCCCTGAAGGGCGTCCCAACTCAGCAGTGGTGATTGTGTATTTCTCTGGCATCGCATCACTCAAGTCGTGATCTTCTCTTGGGGCAGCGATGTGAAGGCTACGGGAACCTGCCTCATTGGTTTCTATCCTTGTATATTTTCTCGCCCTCTTCCGCTTTGGCGACTTGCTTGTTCTATTCAAGAGTTCTTCCATTTCAATTGCTAGGTTGGCGTCATCATCCTGGTCCCTTCGGATCGCCTGTGAAAGCCAATTTCGCTGAATATCATAAACAATCAGAGGCTGCTCCTCAGTTGCTTCCACTTCTCGAACTTCCTCCCGAGCAATATCTGTTGGAGGCTCAATTATCTCGACCTCTTGATCACTTCCTTCATGTGTCCCAGCATCTTCCTCTCCGAAGGAATAATCGAAGTGGGTGTCCATGTCCATGTCTTCCCCTTCATCTCGCTTACTGGCAGCCTCGGGATCATTCACACTTTGAGTATCTACTTCCTTGGGCATTGGTTGGTTAATTTCTCCATCCTCCAGCTCTTCATTTCTTTTAGCTCTCTGACTAGCAAATAATGACACTTCACGCACACTAGAAGCATGAGACACCAATTGAGTTGAGGACGTGTCCTCCGATCCCTGAGGCTCTGGCTGAACGGGCTCCCTTCTTTTTGGTTCCGGACCTCGTGTGAGCTGCTTCTTCCTCTTTGCTACCACTGGAGGCTTTCTATCACCCATGAGGTCATACGTGAGGGCGACTGACCTCCTCCTTAATCTATTAACACGCTCATCCACCCAAGCTCTAGTGAACGTCATGACTGGGATAAATAGAGTGTCTAGATCCACAATCTCCGGCTCAGCCCAATCTATAGGTGGTATTGGCGTGTTCTTTACTGCTTCAAAATCTGGATGGTTGACCCTAGTATCTTCCTCCAGTTGATCCGGCACCTTAATCACCTCACACTCCCTGATTAGTTTTAGAGGCAGCCTTGAAAACATCCTCTTCCTGATTTCGTCCTCACTTGCAGCATTTGCCCAAAAGTCCTCCAAGTGAGCCTTGTGCTTATATTCTTCTCCTTGCACCATTCCAATCATTCCCTTGGGGTCAAAATTCTGTCGGTTCGTGTGAAGAGTCAGCTTGTAGAATTTTAGCTCATCCTCAGCCTCTTTGGCTGCTTGTAAAGTCGGGCATTCCTCGAGTGAATTTCCCAACACAATGGGAAAATGAAGACCTCCCTTCTTCTTCCGCCTAATAATTTTGTCGTAGGCCACCAGTTGCCTAGACAACTCGAGTAGGATCATTCTGTTAGTGGGGTACTGTTGTGACCTTTTTCACACATCGCCCCATTCAAGATGGGGACCCCTAATTTTTGCTCCATTCTGGTCTTTTGGCTTTGGTTTTTGGTCTCTCTCCCCGTCTGTCTCTGTTCTATGGTCTCCTTCCCGGGATTCCTCTGCCGTTGAGCTTAAAATGCAAAAATTCTGGCCAAGTCTAAAAATTAGGGTTTTGTCTTCCTGGTCAGTACAGGGGTCGAATAAAGTGAATAGCTTGAAAATTGAGCTTAACATTGATGTTAGCATGTTTCCAGCAGGTTCTCAGCAAAATTTCATCAAATTCTGAGGTACTTACTATTTTTAGTAAGTGTGAAATTCCAGACAATCTGTCAGCTATTTTGAGATTCCGACAATCACACGGCATTCAGAGTATATCAGACTGCTCGCATACCAAATTTGAGCGAAAACGGACAACTTACTATTTTAGCAGTCCGACTTCCGGCACGAATTTCAGGGTCCAGATGCAGAGATTTTCTTTGCATGTCTGGATATTCCTTCTGGGTTTTTCGAGACCTTCGCGATGATGTAACATGCAAGACAAGACGACCACTTTCAGAATTCAGCCTTCCGAGGCTATTTTTAGGGTTTGCATGTCAGGGTTTCTTTTGCATGTTGGGTGATTCCTGATGGGTTTTTCGAAAGCTTCGCGATGGTGTGACATGCAAACAAGGATTCTCACTCAGTAAGGAACTTGCTATTTTTAGCAGGTGTGTCCCGGCAGCCGCCACCCAGCAGTTCAGATTCACGAGCTGATCGCAGTGTTGCAGAAACGAGAGCAAACAGAGTTCATTTGGGATGCATGCAAAGCGAATTAGGGTTTCCAGCTTCGGAGCCTAAAAATAGGCAGCAAAAGTCAAAATCTTCGAAATCCGGTGTAAACCACCGCGATCAGCGTTCTTCAGGCTATCTGCTGGTAAAATTTCAGGTCCAACGGAGCACTTACTATTTATAGTAAGTCAATTTGGAAACATGCTAAAAATAGTAAATCAGCTGCATGCGTCGATCCCGGCAGTAAGGTCACGTGGTGAGGAGCGCCTCATTCAAATTTCATTCAAATCGGAGCTGTGGAGGTACCAGAAACGAGAGGTTACTATAAATAGCGAAACACTTCTCAAAATGTGCTATTTTTAGTAAGTCAGCTTAAAATGGCAATGTCAACAGGCTAACCAAGTCATGAAGGTCCAGTGGTCAAAATTTCAAGTCATTCCGGGCCTCAGAGATGCAAAATCAGAGGATTTACTATAAATAGCAGGGGCATGCACGCTGGCAGAGGAAGGTAAAAAAATGTTTAAGTCTGAGTCTCATCCTGTAGCCTACTTCAAATGCGCCCAAGGAGAAATAAGTTGATGAAAGTTTTCTAAGTGTTGAGTTCATCCTCCTGCCTAGCCCAAATGCGCCTACCTTGAGAGTTTGCATGCTAAAAAATTTCTAAGTTAAAACTTCATCCTGCTCCCTAGCCTAAATGCGCCCACTCTAAGAGGTTGATGAGAAAAAATTTCTAAGGCATGGAGATATCCTCCTGCCATGACAAAATGCGCCCATCTCAAGAGGGAGGTCAAAGATTCACAGGAGGAGTCAAAGGCGTTTTTATCCTTCATCAAGTAGTAGCAAATGCGCCCAACTCAAGATGTTCAAGCATGGAAAATATTTTAAGTATGAGTTCCATCCTCTTGCATGGGTAAAATGCGCCCAAAATGGGCCATGTAAAGACAAAAACTAGAAGTTCAAGAGTCACATAAATGCGTTTTTCCTCCATCAAGGCTGAAATGCGCCTAAGTTAGAAGCTGGTCAACATTCTCCTCTCTCCTTTGAATGCGCCCAAATAAGGGCAAGTAAAGACAAAACAAGGTGGGGAATATTCCAAAGGAGGTGGCGTTGCAGATTTTCATCCTCAAAGACATGTAAAATGCGCCCAGCAAGCAAAAAGGTCAACCAGTCAACAAGTTTCGTCCTCCTACATGGGCAAAATGCGCCCAAAGGCTGCAAGTGAAGACAAAAAAAATAGAAGCTGAAAAGTCATAAGGAAGGGCGTTTGAAAGTTCATCCCCCTCACCCCCTCAAATGCGCCAGGTTTAGAAGAAAGTCAAAGGTCAAAGCATTGGCAAGTGTTTCATCCTTCTACACATCTCAAATGCGCCCATCCTCCTCTATGTCTCAAATGCGCCCAAGTTGAGATGTAAAAAGTGACTAAAGGTGGTAAGTAGGGTGAAAGATATTCCAAAGCATGGTAAAAGGTGAAATGTGGCTAGGCGTTATCCCTCATCACATGCAAAACGCGCCTAAGGTGGTAGGTGATGTTGGAGAATTTTTCCTAAGGCGTGGCCAAGGTGATATGTGTGAGATAGTATGCTAGGCGTGAATTTTAAATATCCTCTTCTAAATGCGCCAAGTTCAAGATGATAGTGCTAATATGCTTGGCGTTGAAATTGCCAGACAAAAAAATAAATCAAGTGTGGTGCGCCTTCAAGAAAAAAATTTTCTAAGTGAATTTTGCCAGTGATGAAGTCAAAAGATGTTGGCAGTGCAGGAATAAAATTTTCCAAGTCAGAGCAACAAGAAATTCTCAGAGGGGATCGAAGAATGAGAATAAATTTCACAGGAGAATATTTTCTAAGGTTCAAAATTTAAAAAAATCAAATGAACCCGTTCGTTGGGTACCCATGAATTCGACGCGTTCTGGAGAAAATTTTCTTCTGGGTATCGAAAATTATCGATGAGGAGTTGATTTTAAGGTCTTCCACAGCTTGTCGAGAATTTTGGGATGAAGATTTTAAGTGGGCACCAGGTTGATGAATTTTCCTAAGGGAAAATTTGAAAATTTTCTAAGGCAAGGAATAAAATTTGTTTTCAAGATAAAACTTCGCCTTGGCAAATGAATTTGAAAGTGATCGCCTAGATGATTTCTGATCGAGTTCCTGATGAAGGAATTTCTTCTCAAGCCAGAGTTAAATGAAATATCAGAGTGAAGTACACCAGGCAGAGTACAAGATGGGTTGAAAATTTGGCTAAGTCATCTTGTAGAGGCATGAACTGAACGCAAAGTTACATGAACGCTGAAAGTTGGAGCATGAGTGTAAGTAAGTTGAGTTTTATATTGTGAAGCATTCTACTACCCTCCTGCTTGTTTTGCGTAAACGCCAAGGCTGCTGCTGATGATGGGTGATCCCTCAGATATCACAACCAAGGAAGATAAAGTTACAAGTTTCAATCTCGAAGGAGGAAAGTTTACAAGAAAATGGCTAAGTGTTGAAGAAACATTTTCAAGGCTCAAAGTGACGAAGATGAAGAACCTCAAGTGGAAGAAGTCAAAGAAAAACGCCAAGATCGAGAATGGTGAACGCTGCTCTACAAACGAATTTCTAGAAGGATGATGGTGACATTATGGCGCATTTATTACCCCACTTCCTCTCAGGGCGTTTTAGGCAATATTATTTAGGTCGAAAAGTAATGACTGCCACTCTATTGATTGTAACCCCAGCCGTCCTTTGGGACTTGGCTAGCTATAAAAGGGGGAGTCCCCCTCATTTGTAATTCATTAGGAGTCAGAACCAGAGTAGACATTGAGAGAGTATTAGCTTTAGAGCTAGATAGTGTAACATTGTAGAGCATTTTGCATCATTTGAGAAAGAAAGGTGCTTCGAAACTTTTTGAAGAGATTACAAAATACATTTTATGATAATAGATCTTTCATTGATGATGGAATGGCTCACGAAATGCCAGCAAGGTTTCTTCTTCCTTTCTTCGTGATCCAAGTAGATTAAATTCATGCAAGTAGCATACTTTGGTGTGTGATGTTTATTGAGATAGCTTTGTTTTATTCCATACCACTAGCGGCTTGTTGATGATAAGTCCGCCTTGCGTGGTCAACTGGAGATTATCTTGTGTTTAACTTCGGTTGTGGTTTACATACTTATATGCGTTGTTCTGATGGTGTATGTATGTTAAACTATAACTTGAATACCTTTCGCTATCCCCTTTGAAGATTGCACCGATTTTACTGAGGCTGTCCGACGGAGGCTAGGTGAAATCCGGTTGAAGTCTATTGAAATGAACCCCCACATATCCTGCATTTAGAATAGAACATAAACTTCTTAGGCCCTACACCCCTTTAAATTCAGTTCATTTCCGGTTAGAATTAGGAAACTTGCGCCACCTCGCCAAATCATTTGAATTACACGAAAGCCCTTGACTGCTGTTTGTTGTTAGCCGTTGAACAATTGTGTAAGTCCTCGAAAATACCAGCAATATCACATCAAGCAAACTAGCCTATTCGCACTTAAGGAACCTTGGAGTTGAAAGCATGATCTTACTCGCAATCTTAGCATGCTGAATACTTTGTTCAAGAGAGGATAGAGCATCCGTTGGGAGACTTTATTCTGTGTTGGTGCGGTCTCAAAAACCACGTCAACAGGTACCTAGGCAGTTTGTACACACATGAATCGTACCCCGGCAGTCTCAAATAGGTAAATTTTGGGAATTAGATGAACCAACACCCATATTCTTCGACCAGCGCCTGAGCCTCCTCGGATAACCTCTGCTGTAGCCTTTGCTGAAGTGTTCTCGTAATGTACATGGTGAAGGCATCATTCACTCTTTGAAAGTCACCAGTGTGAGTAAGATGCAACTGTCTGCACGACTGGTGGATCTTGAATTGATTATAGCCGCAGCCAATTGGCTCCTGGTACGCCAATCCCCTGTACTTGGTCATTCGAGCCAACATATAGATGACGTATGAGCTCATATAAAATGTTTTTGTTCTTCTGAGACCCCGGAACTGCTCATCGATGTTGTCACTTATCATCTTCGCCCAGTTCACTTGCTCGTTCCCCTCGAGTACTACACTGATGTAAAAGAACATCCATGGCTCGAATATGAAAGATTGCGGGCTACCATTGACTCTGCTGAGCAACATAATGATGTCGCAATATTCCTGCTTCAGCTCCTCTGATATTATTTGTTTCGGTAGCCTAGCAGCCGGTGGCTTTGGCTTGCGCATCCATGAGGTGTTTATTCTTTTCATGCACTTCTCGAAGGTGGTGGCGTACATCTTATCTGCCTTGGCCTTGGACTTATACAACATGTTGTCTGTAGCGAGAATTCCAAACGCCTCGCCAATCGCATCTGGAGAGAGATTAGCCATGATCAAACCATCAGGAGAGGTGATAGTTCGATCCTCAGAATTATAGAAGTTGGCGCACTCAAGAATCAACTCGGGACACCGAACTGCCGGTTGGAAGCCTGCCGCATTGTACAACCCACTCTTCACAATATTCTGTGATGCCTCTGTTGGAAGGTTGCCACCTTGCCCGTACATTCGGCGTATGAACGTCTCGAGGTTGAAGGACCCGAGGTTGGTGTCCGTCAAATTGCCATACTTCGAGATGATTTTTGACTCTGGGATGAAGGACTTCTTTAGGCCCTTGATAATCGCCTGCCTGTAGGCGTTAGCTTCGTTGTTTGCAGCCTTAGTTCCGGCCTTGCTAGTTCCAGTAGCGTCAGCCATCTGCAAAACAAAAGCGAATATTACTCCATCAACTTTTTAAAACAATAGTCACGTGAGGCGGCTGGCGGCTGCAAAAGTAAATACACGTTAGTAGCGTTAGCATCCAACTTGGACTTCTCAAGAATTAAAACTTCAACCTCCAGCAACTCGCAGCCAAAAGAAATAACTTAACTCCTCACGAGAAATTAACTCTATCAATTTCAACTTCGAAAAAGCGTGTTAAGTTTCAGCGATATTTAAAATCAGCAATTTCGAATTAAAATCAGCAAGCTTATAAATTATAAATCACCAAGTTTGAAATCAACTCTTCGACAGTTATACATCAACAACTTCGAAGAAAATAAATCCGAGAGTTTTTAAGCGAACAAGTTAAAATCATCAAGCTTCGACAAATTAAAATCAGCTTTTCGAAAGTTATAAAACAGCAACTTCGAAAAGTAATCGAAAACTAGCACTTCGAAAATTATAAAACAGCAACTTCGAAGGCATTACAATTTAAATCCAATTCGATCCTAATGCTTAGCAATTTCAAACAACCTCGAAAAAAAAATCAAAGCTCAAGCAACTTCGCATTCAAACAATCTCAGCATTTTAACTCTCAGCATAAATAAATGATTTCAGCATTTCAACTTTTAACTTCAAAGCATTTCGACTTTCAGCAAAATAAAAAGCTTCAGCAACTTCGAAGACATACCTCAACAACGTGAAGAAATAAAAATGCTAAACCCTTTTACTTCAAAGCACTTCGCAATTTGCAACCTCGAATCTCAGCAACTCTAACAATCGAACTTTCAGCAACTTCAATCTCAAACTTCAAAAAAATCGAACTTTCAGCAACTTCAATCTCAAACTTCAAAAATCGAACTTTCAGCAACTTCTCGAATTAAATCTCACAACTCAACTTGCCAGCATAAATTTCAACTTCGAATCTTGTGAGACGAGAATGAAAATCTTCGAAGTTTTATAGCAAAAGGCTGGCGCTAATTTTAGCAGATGCCTTTTATTCCCTTCATCATGACTGACGCGTTTGCTAAAATTAAAAGGGAATATTCCATTCGTCTGGCAGTTATTATGACAATTTGCTATTCGGGGAGATTCTTTCCTCGATTTAAATTTAAAATTCCCTCCCGACTGCCAGTTACCTCCAGTGATTTCGAGAAAATCATTTTTACATCGATTTGAAGTTATCTCGACTGTATTTTAAAATGACACTTTTAATTAATTAAAATTTTAATTTAATTGCCAGTTTTAATTTATTTTTTTAACGCATTTAAAAAAATTCGACATCGATTGTCAAAACTGGCTAGGCATAATTTTATTTTCTGTCCGTAATTAACTTCCAAAACAAATTCCCCTTGTTAAATCGTCCGAAATTTTAAAATTGCATGGGTCAAAATCGAAGGGGGAATTTAATATTAGACTTAGGAAAATAATTAATTAATTAATTAAATTAATTTCTCCGTCTTGCTAAGAGAAATTTTAATTTCCTCCAAATGCCTTTCAATTTAATCGTGCTGAGGGAAAATTTTAACGCGTTTGAATTTTTCGAAATTTAAAATTTAATCTCCATTTGATTTTCTTTTACTTCAAACGTCTTTTAATTTATTTGCCTTTTGAAAATAAACGCCCCTTTAATTTATTTCTTTGATTTTTCTCTTAATATTGCTTGATCGATTTTTTTTTACTTTGGATGCCTTTTTATTTCAAGCTTGGGCGCACTTGAAGGTCGAAGCTTTTAATTTTTTGCTACTTGGACGCATTTACTACCCAGAGGTTTCAATTTAAATGACTTCATTCTTTTGAAGGCGCATATTAGATGATGAACTTTCGGTTTATGCTTTGGGGCGCATTTTATATGATCAACTTTCACCTTAGCCCTTTTCTAAGTTCCCTGCAAAAATGAGGCGCATATAGCATAGTCTACTCCCAATTTTAATTCCCACGCCAATGTGTTATTTATCATCCAGGGCGCATTTAGATAGGCAAGCTTTCAGTTTTTTTTGTTTGTGAGGGGGCGCATTGAGACTATGGTGCTTTCAGTTTTCAATTTTTACCTTGGGCGCAAATAGCTAGGTGAGCGTTGAGTTTTGGCCTGGGCGCATTTAACATCTTCAGATTTCATTTTCAGCATTTAAACCTTTATCAACGTCCTCCTTCTCCAACCAAGGCGCATTTCATACTATCAACTTTCGATTTCCAAAACTCCAGGGGGCGCATTTTATACATCAAGCTTTCAGTTTGACCATTGGCGCATTTTACCCACCAAGGTTTCACTTTCAACACTGGGCGCATTTGGGACCTCTGACTTTCACTTTGTCCCAGGCGCAAATGGATGGGTCTATGTCGAGTTTCAATGCCTTAGTCGTTTCCAGAAGTCATCCCTTGATCTTAAGGCGTATTTTGAAGGGGTTAACTTTTACTTTTGCCAAGGCGCAAAACACCTATCAAGCTCTCACTTTTTGCCTAGGCGCATATAAGAGGTGGAGCTTCTAATTTCAACTTAGAGCGCATTTTCAAAACCTCAAGGGCGCATATTGCATGGTCAACTTTCATTTTTAATGCCAGGCGCACATTGATCATGGTGCTTTTATTTCCAACACTCAGTCAAATCTTTGCAATTTCCCAGGTAGAGGCGCTAATCACATGGTCACCTTTCAACTTTGTGCCTTGGGGCGCATTTGGCATATGGAGGTTTCACTTTTCACACTGGGCGCATTTGAACCCATCAACTTCCAGTTTTGTCAAGAGGGGCGCATATAATATGCCAAGCTTTCATTCTTTGACTAGGCGCAAATCACCCACCTAGCTTCCATTTTCATGACTTAGGCGTTTTTTTTTATGTTTTTGCTTTGGGCGCATATTGCACATGCCACTTTCATTTTGTCATAGGCGCAAATCACCATGGCTACGTTCACTTTGAAGTGCCTTAGAAAATTTTTCATGTTTTAACACCTTCATGACCTTGGGCGCATATGACCTAGCAAGCATCAAGGCGCAAATAGCGCAAGGAGGTTCCAGTCTTGAGAGGGGCGCAAATGGCATGCCCAACTTTCATTTTTTTGACACTTAGAACATTTCTCATCTTGAACACCCAGGGGCGCATTTGCTAGGGTCTCCGCTCATTTTGAATGCCTTAGTGAAATTTTGAATCCTCAATCTCCTTGGGCGCATTTCACCCCGTCTACACTCAATTTAAAACACTTAGAAAATTTTGATCATTTTACTCCACATGTTAAGGCGCATTTGGCAGGGTCTCCGTCAAGTTTTCCAGACTTAGTGAAATTTTCGCCCCTGTTCAGCCTTCAAAGTGAGCTTTAATGCCGGACTTGAAATTTTATCCATTTTAGCAAATTTTTCGCCCTCTGCTAGATTTGAGTTGATTTTCCGTGGTCAACCCTAACTCACCCTGACTTTCTATTTTTAGAAAGTTCTTTTAATTTCGCGCCATTGACTGGATCCTGACTCCTGAAAGCCCGATTTTCACTTTGCTCTGAATTTTGACTAGCTTGTTCTGCAGGCCGATGTTCTGGGCCTACTATTTTTAAGCAACCGCTAAAAATAGAAACTGCCAAAAGTCTTCAAATTTCATGTGCCGATGTCTAAACATGGTGATCAAGCACTGGATGATGCTTCTGCGTGAATGTCGGTTCACTTGATTTTAGGAAACCCTAATTTCCGGTCTTGACTGCTAAAAATAGCAACTGCTGATTCTTCATTCTCTGTAGCTCTGTTTGCTTTGGAATTCGCGCCACGGACTCCTCATCACCTATTCGACCTGTACTCGCTGAGTTCTGGTGCTGACCTGCCAATTATAGCCGCTGCCGAAGTGACTTACTATTTATAGTAAGTGCCTATTTCTGAGATCTCTTTAGCTCCGTTTGCTTTGAAATTTGGACAGTGTGCCCCTCGGTGGTGAACTTGCCTGTGTATGCCGATGCCGAGATCAACTTTCTATTTATAGCCCTCGTCCAAAACACCTTACTAAAAATAGCAGGTACTCTGATTGCCTTCAAATTTTGCCAACATACTCTCGAAAGGATGCTGATCATGGTGGGTACTTCAGTTTTGAACATTTTGACCTTTGACTCCTCATTTTTAGCGCTGAAGCTCGAAACCCTAATTTTATGCATGTCGCTCAGATGAGCTCCGTTTGACGTCGTTTCAGTTGCATGATGATCAGCTTGCATTTCTGAAGCGTCGAGTTGCTGCCCAAGTGATACCTGCTAAAAATAGAAAGCGGCCCGAAAAGTGATCAACCGGCTGTCGGGTGATCTTGCATGTCATACTGCCCGAAAAATCTTGAAAAACCCAGAAAAACCCGAAAAATCTTCAACATGCACGCACTGGCTAAAAATAGTAAGTTTCCGAAAAGTGGTCAGCTCCATTTGCATGTTACATCGTCGCGAAGCTCTTGGAAAACCCAGAAAGAAAATGCCGACATGCGCTGAAAATGTCTGCATGCAAACCCTGATATTGGCCTCCGAAGGCCGAATGCTGAAAGTCATCATCATACTTTGCATGTCACATCACTGCGAAGGTCTCGAAAAACCCACAAGGAATCTCCGGACATGCGTCAGAAACTATAACATCTAGACCTTGAAATCTGCTCCGGAAGCTGTACTGCTAAAAATAGCAGGTTGTCTGTTTCTGCTCAAAATTTGTCAAAAGTGAATCTGAAGTGCTCGGAATACAATGAAGTTATCCAAATGTGAAAACCTTACGAAAATCAACCCTAAACTGACACTTACTAAAAATAGAAAGTTGGCAGAACTTAGTGAAAATTTAGGGGGGGCTTGCTGAAAACATGGTATTAACATTGCTAGGCTCAAAAGCTGACAAACCAACTCAATTTGATCTCAATGTGACCTAAAAATGTGAAACCCTAATTTCAGACCTGGTCGAACCTTACGTTCAAGCTCGCTGACGGGAGCGTCCCCAGAAAATCAGATAGCGGAACAGAAGCAGAACGAGAGAGAGAACGACAAAAAGCAAAGCCAAAAGACCAGAATGGAGCAAAAATTTATGGGTCCCCATTTTAGATGGGGCGATGTGTGAAAAGGTCACAACAGGCCAAAATTTCACGTTTAAGCTCACAGACAGGCACATCCCCGGAAAGGCAGATGTAATGTCCCCTTCTCATTAGTGATTAGCCTTGCAGTTCATCAGTCTATTCCGGAACCCGTAGGCTGGAATGAGGAGAAATTAGGGTTTCTTGGCTTGGAGTTTGTGGCATTTCATGTTATTTACTATTTATAGTAAATACTATTTTTTGGCAGTTGCAGTTGACTATCCTCAGTCCCTTTCAGTTGGAGTAGTTGTTTATGTTCAGGCTTGGTCTTCAGAAAGCTTTATTTGGTGAAAATATTTGAATAAAGGCATTATGTTTTAATTCTTTGTTGACCCCCTTGGCCTAAGGAGATAACTTAAAGT
Source organism: Sequoia sempervirens (assembly GCA_007258455.2). Classification (NCBI taxonomy): domain Eukaryota; kingdom Viridiplantae; phylum Streptophyta; class Pinopsida; order Cupressales; family Cupressaceae; genus Sequoia; species Sequoia sempervirens. The sequence continues at coordinate 91,001 of VDFB02159970.1, forward strand.
TGTTTTAAAAGTGGGCCATGAAGGGTACGCCCTCATTAAGAGTTTAATTTTTATTTAGTGAAATATTTCATCACCTTGAAAGTGGATGCCACCTTTTGTGGAATTGATATTTTGAATAAATGAAAAGAATTCCAAGAGGTGTCCTTTGGCGTACCTTCTGGGATTGTGAAGAGTTTCTCAGCTTTTTATAAAATGAAGTCTTTTCTCTAGCATTTGGCATCCATGAAATTATCATACTGTTATGCTGTCAAAATGACAATGGACATTTTGCTTCGAGGATGCTGCCTCCTAGCCTCTTACCAATTTCGTGTTTGAAATACAACACCTTGTTGGATTATTTCTGCTTCTCAAATCAGACTAGCAGATTGAGCATCAAGATTGAAGAATTTCTGAAGTATTTTTACAGTTTTGGTTTACTGGTTTATCTACAGCTGAAGCTGGTTTTTGGTTATATCTCTTGGAATGATTTTAATTCTGTTCTGGGTATTTTGTCAAATCAATTCTTGGTTCAAGGTGACCCCTTCCTCAAAAAATTGGAATTTATTTCCAAGTTTCTGATTTTATCTTGCAAAATCAATTTTTCAAGGAGGCCGTACCATTTGGGGAGAGCATTGGAATTCGTGCCAAATAATTTGGAGTTTCTGGTGATTGTTTCTGGATTGCATCTTGGGCGCCAATCCTCTAGGAAGCGTTTGCAACTGATATCTCGTCATTCGGAGGTAATTTAACCAAGTTATGAGCATTTAATGAATTCACAGTTTGCTGGTCTGAACTTCCAGAATACAGATTTTTATATCAGACTTGTAATTGTTCTCTATTTTGGCTTCATACTTCAGTTTTGGAGTGTTATATGATTATTAGAACTCATACTTCTCTTCCTAGATTCATTCTTATCATTGTAAATTGTAATCTGCAGAGTTTAATTTGTAAAGGTTGAGATTAAGCATTACTAATGCAACCATTTCTAGTTCTGCAATTACTTGTTGTTTTCACATTAATCACCCCTGGATGGTTTACCGCCAGTGTGGATAATCTTATTGTAACACTCTTGTACCCACTTTCGTAGTGGTGAATCCCCACAGCTTTGTGGATGCCCGCCGCAGCGGACGAATTGTTTTAATTGTAATCTTTCCCCCCACTGTTTGGTGGTAGTATGGAAATGCTCTTCATGGCTGGTTATCTGCCTATTAATTTCTAGTTTCAATTAAACACTCCGTCATATGTTAGCACCTCGCGCTCAATGGGATCTTGAGTGCACATTCTTGACGTTGAGTAGTTCTTTCAAGTTTGGTTTTCAGTTTGATGCTAACGCTAATCCAGTTAACTATTGCTGGTTATGTTGTGTAATTCCTTCAAAAAAATTGGTTAGCATATTTCAGCAGACAACAGAAAAGAGACAGAAACAGAGAGAGACAAAAACCAAAGCCAAAAGACCAGAATGAAGCAACAACTAGGGGTCCCCATTTTGAATGGGGCGATGTGTGAAAAGGTCACAACAACGTGCCATCTAAGAAAGTTGAAATATGCCCCTTAATTTTTTCTTGATTTTCATTATCAATTACAATGCAACACGCACCCGTTAAGGTTAGCTCCAAAACCAAAACGATGCAAAATAGTAACTCTAACCAAGAATGCGCCTAAAACCACTGAAGGAAGAGCGGCGGGCATATGGTCAGAGGACCCCTAGAATCTAAATAACTCAATACTGAAATTGATTACAACTGGAAAGTAAAAGATATAACTCAACGCCAAGAATGTGCACACAAGATCCTTTTGAAGGCGAGGTGCTAACATATGGTAGAGTACTTATTACAAAACTGAAAGAACTTAGGCGGTGAACTAGCCATAAAGATTTCCGCTCAACCACTTAAACAGTGGGAGGAATACTACAAAAATTCAACTAATTCATCCGCTGCGGCGGGCATCCACTTGAGAGTGGGAATTCTCCACTTAACAGTGGGTGGTAAAAAAAATTACAAATCAGATTACTCCACACTGGCGGTAAACCATCCAAGGGTTATAATATTTGCATCAATTAGTCACAAGTAAATGCAGTAATAAAATGGTTGGATTAGTACTACTAATTCACAACCTTACAATTAAAGAAAAAACTGCAAATTACGAGTGTTACAATGATAGAATGATTGCAAATATATAAAGGATGATTCTTTCAAGTTCTAAACCTCTTGAAGACTGAAATTGAAGCCAAAAACTGAACTTATAGCAATTTGATTTTAAAAACCAGCAAACAAAAATTGTTCAACCAGCAACTGTAAACGAATAAAATGCTTATAACTACTTAAATATACCTCTAAATTGAATGAAATAAATTGTTGAAGCTTCTGTGAAGGTTGGTGCCCAAATTGCTACATTGAAATTGCATCAAAACTAAGCCATTTATTTTTGCACGAAGTCCAATACCTCCTGAAATGGTACAACCTCCTTGCTGGTGCGATTTTGGCAAGATAAAAATAAATACTTTGAAATAAATTCTGATCTTCTAAGGGAAGGGGCACCCATGTGCTAGGAATCCATATCTTCAATACCCAGAAGCACATTAAAATCGTACAAAGAGCTGTTAATGAAAATCACCTTCAGCCGCCGATAAGGGCGTGGTTCGGTGGTCAAGTCGCTTGGTTGTAGTGACGGCCACTAGGGTTCAAACCTTCGCTGGGCCAAAGTGCTCGCAGGCCTTGTGCCTTCGCTGGGCCTTTGTGCTCGCGGGTTTGGTTGTTTCTTGTGGTTTGTTGTATCCGGTTCATAGCTCCGGTCAAAAAAAAGCGTTTACCCCTAATATTATGGGTGCATTGCACCTTTTAAAAAAAGAAAAGAAAATCACCTTCAGCCATGAATGAACCAGCAAACTCAAAAACTGAAAAATACTTCAAATTCTCCAACAATGAAGCTCAATGTGCACTTCTGAATGAAGCACACTCTCAATCCACCATCTAGGGAACCATAGTTTCAGGCCCGAAGAATGGAGACAAATTGCTAAGCTTCCCCTTAGGCGGGTTTTGGATTCAAACTAACAGCATTTCGTTATAATTTTCCAAAGATAAAGAACTCTTCTCAAAGCCTCAATAAATAAGCTTTAATTGGCAACTGAATCACTCTTCAAATTCCAAGAAGTTGAATCACTTCAACTTCCAAGAGCGACGCCACCTTTAAGCATTTTACTTTTTGAAATAATAAAACTTTATTCAACCTCCTTTAGGCGTCCAACTTAATAATGCAATAATAAAGCATTTAATAAATCATTAAATGCACAATTGACCCCATATTGTCCTCTCTTTAAAAATAACATGAAGTTATCACTCCTAGGCATGGGGTACAACTGAGTAACATAAAATTGACTAAGTATAAACTTAGTCCATTGAGATAACCAAAGCCAAACTGAAACCGAAGGATAGCAAGATGGTTTGAGCTAAATTGCTGATGATGCTACTGCCAAATTTAGACTTACTATAAATAGCCAACTGCTATAAATAGTAAATTTACATGAAAACAATAGAAAGCCAAACTGAACAACTGAACTGCAAAGGATTAAACTGCTGCTAGACAGATATTGGTAAAAGATAGACTACCATGCCTGTTAGTAAGGGCGGCTACCCAGGGTGTTAAGGGCGACAACTAGGGAGGAATCTTTCACCACCAAAGCCACCACCGGAGAATCTGGGGTCTTACGCAAGCCCGTCGGACACGTGGCCGTTGGGACGCACCCAGCCACGCACAGGGGACATTACATTTCTCTTCACCAGAAATCAAGCTAAGACAAAACGCTAAGCAATTGGAAGGTGCTATGGATGGAATGATGAAGAGTGTTCATCACATGCGAGACAAGTTGAGGAGAACAACTAAAACCATTTTTGAAATCTTTATCCGTCAAAGTTGTTTTACATCATCTCAGCCAGTATATAATGATTGCAATTCAAATTCACACATTGCTGATAATACTGTTAATGAACAGTATCAACCATACTACTGTCAATCACAATTCTAAGCAATAGGAAAGATAGTCTACTCAAATCAAAATCGAACTCCTCAGCATACCTCCATATGGTAACAAACGGAACCATGACTGCAAATGTGACATCTTCAAATCTTCTTGCAAGGAGGAAAGCAATCCTTTGCAAGAGCTCAACGAACTCATACTCATGTCTCCGCATGGAGCTACTATGCCTCATCTGAATTATACTGACACAACCATGAAGACTACAGAAAACTCTCATAGTTCCAACCCCATGAGTCTTAGAATGGTGAACCAAAGCATGTGAGAGACCGCTGTCCTGAATCAACACTGAGAGTAAACTGTCAAAGTTTACATCACAAACCATCATAAGATGAATTAGGAGAGTAGGAAAGGTGTGAAGGAACAAATAATTGCTGTTGATCAAGGCTGGGATCAGCGTAGTGCAATCTGATTCTAGAGTCCTACACAAAGGAAAACAACAACACCACTCAAATTCCCAAGTGTGAGCATGTGAGATGACCATTGAGCTGCAAGGTGACACCTCCAAAGTGGTTGGAAAACACGCTAGATCCATCTCCATGAGAAAACTACCACTTCTTTGATCAGGAGTGATGAACCAACTCTCCTGAATGAGAGAAGCGCAACATGTAAAGTGGCTGGTCTGCCTCAAACCAACAAGCTCGAGTCTCAAAATCTGTCCTGATCTTAGCTGAGAATCACTCTCAAGAGCAACCAATCGTTGATTTCTTCAACCCATACTCAAAATTCCTCTCCAACCCATTTGTTGGTGAACAAATAAACCCATCAAGTAGTGGACAAAGGAAGGAACAACACCAACAATTTTGGAAATTTGATCCTTATTCCTCCAATAGCCCTTTCCAAATGTAATACGCTTTATCAAGCCAAGTTGAGGATCCCACGCACGGATACCCAACTGAAAATGATTTTCAACACAATGCAAGGTAATCTCAATGCATTCCCACGAGCTAGTAAGGATCAAGTGTATACTGAAGAGATTGATGCCTCCTCTAGTGAACCCTTGAAGCCTATCCATGAAAGTTTCAACAACATTGGAGCATGAAATATTAAATGACCTCAAATCCAACTCCAAAAATGGACTAATAAATGCCAAAGCATCATTCAACCAAAGGGATGGATTGACAAGCATACAAACACCAAGTTTTGGTCCATCTTTCTTCCCTACTTCATGAGTAACAAAACTGAAATCTTTGCTCCTTGCTGCTGTAATGAAGTTACCAGCAGCTACCAAGTCTTGCTTTGTTAACTCCTTGGTGTCGAAGATGTTGAAATCTCCTTGAACCAACACTCCCCATGTGGAGACTCCATCCTCAAACCCACTTGTGCATTCATTATCGAAAGGCCTTGGAAGATTACTAATCGCCAAAGGTGGTAACTCCTCGTGTAATGATATCAAAGCACCCATTGATTGGGGTTCATACTCTTCCTCATGCTTGGTCGCTTCACCACATGACTCATTTTTCAAATCAAAGAGAGGATTGTCATAAGTTGCTTCAGCACCCACTTCAAAGAAAGGATTGTCAAAGAATTGGAAGTCCCCTTTTTCATCTTGCTGATCCAAATCTGCACACGCAACTTCTGATTTCCTTGTGAAACCTTCAAGATCAAACTCCTCTCGAAGACTATCAAGCTCGTCAATTACTTGCTTGATTTCTTCAACTCTTTGCTCATTCTCTTGCTTGCTAAAAAGTTTGAAATCGGCAAACCGGTCTTCAACCTTTGTTAGAGCCAACTGAGTTTCTTTCAACTTGTCCTTTGTTGATTTAAGCTCCAGAGTGAGCTCATCAACCAAACTCTCCTTTTCTTGGAAAACACTGAAGGACTTCTTTGCAAGTTCAATAGCACAATCCCGATCCTCCATCAAGTGTATGTAATCTAATTTCAATGCCTCCAAAGAGTCTCTAATGAGTTGCAAATTGAAAAGAGCAACTTCATCCTTAACTCCTCTTTTTCTCTCTTCAAGCTGAGCCTTCCAGTAGAGATCTTCAATCAAACTGTGAGTGCGATCAAATTGGGATAGAATTCGCACTTCCCTCTTAAAGGACTCTTTGTCTTGATCTTCCCACTCAAGAATATGCAAAGATGGCGGATTGCTGGTTGGCTGATTGTCAAAATCAGAACTTTTTTTTGTGTCTTTGCGGCCATCATAGCTGTTCCAGCTTCCGTGTCTTTCACCATCAACTAGAGGAGAATGCTCATTGTCATGAAAGGCATCATACTCCACAAAATCTTCAACCCATTGCTTGCAATCAGCTTCGTGCATTGATAAATCAGATTCGTGTTTAGTAACACCTTCAAACTCTCCATCTTCAAGAGCCATATGGTCTTCAAGCTCTTCTTCTTCATCACTGTCTTCTTGATCAAACATTATGGCAGCATCCAACTTGCTCACTGGATCATAGTCATCCGCTATTCGGAAAGTTTCTGTAGAAACATTTTCTTCTTTAGTGGCTGCAACCACTTCAAAGAGATCATCATGGAGCTTCTTTGAACCCTTTTTTTCTTCGAAGACAACTTCCTCTTCAATGGCCACCTCATAGTTTGCCATGCAAACTGATTTTTGATCTTCATCTGGATCAAAGGGAAATTCATCCCACAAAGGTTCTTTATCATACCTTGGTGTCAACCAACCGGGATCCCAAATGGAAAAAGGCTGATTGTTTTGATCAAGAGAAAAGTACTCTTCATGCTTCTCTTGGAGTGTTGAGTCTTTGAATAGGTCACCAAGTAACTCACTTGAACTGATTTCTTCATAAGTCCTCTCCAAGGGCTTAGTTTGATGCTCAAACCCAATGTCACTATCATAATGAAATGAAGAATCTTCATTGCCTGCTGTTTTGAAAACATCACTGTCATTATCTTCATCATGGGGAAGTATGTCATTGATTTCTTCATTAGCAGCTCAATGAATACCAAGGAGGTCTTCTTGGCTACTTGTCATACATTTGTCTAGTGAAAATTCTTGAGAGATTTGAACAGCAGCAAGAGGTGAATAATCCTTGACCAAATCCTCAACAAGAAGAGGTATAAACACATTAGAATCGCCATTAACAACATCACCTTGGTAATGATCATAAGCTGGTTCAAGGACACCACTAGTGTTTTCTTCATCTTGTTCTTCTTCAATGAACTCATCCCACACAACCGTCATACCAACATTTTTTGTGAAGCCCTTAGCCTCAAGACCTTCATTGGATGTATTTTCATTAGAACTCAAGACTGCTGTTATGTTCTTTTCACTGAACTGTTCTTCATCACTTCCTATCACATGCAAGTCTAAGGGAGTATTTTTGGGTTCTTCCACACACTTTCAACTGTCAGAGTTTCTTCATCAAGCTCACGATCACTATGAGGTGACATGTGCACCTTGCTATCCCGGCTTTCAGACCTAGCATAAATCTTTCTGATTCCCCACCTTATGTCAGGATCCTTCATTAGCGTAAACAGCTCATGCATTAACTCAAGTAGAGACTTCTCTGTAGTCATCTCTCTCTGTATGTACTGTCTGGTATCTCTGTCACTCATCTGTCAAGTGAACTCTGTTGGGCATAGGATGGCAGGATCTTGGCTCTGATACCACTGAAGGCCCAACCACTACACCAAAAGACCGGCCTGTTAGTAAGGGCGGCTACCCAGGGTGTTAAGGGCGACAACTAGGGAGGAATCTTTCACCACCGAAGCCACCATCGGAGAATCTGGGGTCTTACGCAAGCCCGTCGGACACGTGGCCGTCGGGACGCACCCAGCCACGCACAGGGGACATTACAAGAAATCAGCCTTGTAACTACTAGAAACTTCACCTTCCATGTTGTCTTCTACACATGATTCAACGGAATTGGTCAAATCAACTTTGAAGTGGGAAGAGACTTCAGCTTCCTCTTTAACTTGACTTTCAAACCAGCATTCTCCTTCATTAGTAACTGTACTTATAGCCTCTTCATGCAATTCCATGTCAACTCTTGTTACCAAAAGTTCTTGCTTTGAATCTTCAATTTGAGGATTCTTAACACAAGTCAACTCACTATTCTCTTCTGTAGAAAACAAGAGTACCTCACTAGTCTTCAAGGCTTCCATTGGCACATTACATTCTTCTACAAAATGTTTGGATGAATGCAAATTCGTAGATACCCCTTGAACTTTTGCAATATCTTCAAAGGGATTCCAACTTCCAACCTCCTCTTCAACTACGGAAATCTCCTCTTTGTTCACAACAATCTTCTTCAAAAATGGTTTCAACTTATTTTCACATTGACTGAAAATTTCTTTAACTAACAAATCAGCAGTGAGAGAAATCTGCTCTTCACATTTATAAGCATCGAAGAGAAGAGTTTGGACACTTTTAGGAAGACTATCAGCTTCTTTAATTATAGAGATTAGAACATTTATGACAGCTGCAAGCATACTCTCTTCTTGCTCACTCCAGGTCGAGGTGAAGAGATAATTAAACAAGTGATAAATTTGATTCTCCATCTTCAATTCTATCAATAAGATGCAAGCACTAACTTCAGAAAATGTCTTTAAAACAACTGCTCTTCTTGAAAACAAGCTACAACCAGTTTCATCCAAATCTTGAAAACTTTCCACTATCATATTCAATATGATCTTCATAGTTTCGTCATCATAGGGCAACTAGGGAATTACAATTCTTATTATCTCCATGAAACAAGAAGAAATCAGCAGCTTGGTTTCTTCATCAGGATGCCCCAACCAATAGGGCTGATTCAAAGAATTCACTACAGGAGCTAGTGCCAACTCCATTTTCTCTGAAGGTGATGGCTTCACTTGTCTCAAACATTGTTCTAACAAATGAAGAATGTTCTCTTCATTTTCTCTTGACTGAAATTCTTTGCCAAGTCTCTTTCCAGCCATAAAGAGAGTCTCTGCCAACTTCATCTCTTCTTTATTAGCCATGCCTATTGCCAACTTTTGGATACCACAAGGAGCTGAACTAGAATTTATTCCAACTTTCGATGTAGTACCGGAGATCTCTGTCATTCATCTGCCTAAACATGAAGCACTGATCCACAGGATGGCAGGATCTTCTACTCCGATACCACTGAAATATGCCCCTTAATTTTTTCTTGATTTTCAGTATCAATTACAATGCAACACGCACCCGTTAAGGTTATGTACAAAACCAAAACGATGCGGAATAGTAACTCTAACCAAGAATGTGCCCTAAAACCACTGAAGGAAGAGCGGCGGGCATATGGTCAGAGGATCCCTAGGATCTAAATAACTCAATACTGAAATTGATTACAATTGGAAAGTAAAAGATATAACTCAACGACAATAATGTGCACACAAGATCCTTTTGAAGGCGAGGTGCTAACATATGGCAGAGTACTTATTACAAAACTGAAAGAACTTAGGCGGTGAACCAACCATAAAGATTTCCGCTCAACCACTTAAACAGTGGGAGGAATACTACAAACAATTCAACTAATTCATCCGTTGCGACGGACATCCACTTGAGAGTGGGAATTCTCCACTTAACAGTGGGTGGCGAAAGAAATTACAAATCAGATTACTCCACACTGGCGGTAAACCATCCAGGGGTTATAATATTTGCATCAATTAGTCACAAGTAAATGCAGTAATAAAATGGTTGGATTAGTACTACTAATTCACAACCTTACAATTAAAGAAAAACTGCAAATTACGAGTGTTACAATGATAGAATGATTGCAAATATATAAAGGATGATTCTTTCAAGTTCTAAACCTCTTGAAGACTGAAATTGAAGCCAAAAACTGAACTTACAGCAATTTGATTTTAAAAACCAGGAAACAAAAATTGTTCAACCAGCAACTGTAAATGAATAAAATGCTTATAACTACTTCAATATACCTCCAAATCGAATGAAATAAATTGTTGAAGCTCCTGTGAAGGTTGGCGCCCAAATTGCTACATTGAAATTGCATCAAAACTCAAACATTTATTTTTGCACGAAGTCCAATAGCTTCTGAAATGGTACGGCCTCCTTGCTTGTGCGATTTTGGCAAGATAAAAATAAATACTTTGAAATAAATTCTGATCTTCTATGGGAAGGGGCGCCCATGTGCTAGGAATCCATATCTTCAATACCCAGAAGCACATTAAAATCGTACAAAGAGCTGTTAATGAAAATCACCTTCAGCCATGAATGAACCAGCAAGCTCAAAAACTGAAAAATACTTCAAATTCTCCAACAATGAAGCTCAATGTGCACTTCCGAATGAAGCACACTCTCAATCTACCATCTAGGGAACCATAGTTTCAGGCCCGAAGAATGGAGACAAATTGCTAAGCTTCCCCTTAGCCAGGTTCTGGATTCAAACCAACAACATTTCGTTATAATTTTCCAAAGATAAAGAACTCTTCTAAAAGCCTCAATATATAAGCTTCAATTGGCAATTGAATCACTTCAAATTCCAAGAAGTTGAATCACTTCAACTTCCAAGAGGGACGCCACCTTTAAGCATTTTACTTTTTGAAATAATAAAACTTTATTCAACTTCCTTTAGGCATCCAACTTAATAATGCAATAATAAAGCATTTAATAAATCATTAAATGCACAATTGACCCCATAATGTCCCCTCTTTAAAAACAACATGAAGTTATCACTCCTAGGCGTGGGGTACAACTGAGTAACATAAAATTGACTAAGTATAAACTTAGTCCATTGAGATAACCAAAGCCAAACTGAAACTGAAGGATAGCAAGATGACTTGAGCTGAATTGCTGATGATGCTACTACCAAATTTAGACTTTCTATAAATAGCCAACTGCTATAAATATTAAATTTACATCAAAACAACAGAAAGCCAAACTAAACAACTGAACTGCAAAGGATTGAACTGTTGCTAGACAAATACTGGTAAAAGATAGACTTGCTAAAAATACTGAACTGCTATAAATAGTAAGTCTGCACAACATCCTCTGAACGCCAACTGAGTAGTATCTGAAAGAGGAAACCCTAATTTTCTGCTTTAGCTTAGCCTACGGATTTCCGGAAATAGGCTAAATCCAAATGAAAAGCATAGGGCTAAAATGGGGACATTACAAAAGTACTGATGGGTCAAAGGCGTCATCTTGATACTTAAGAAGTTGCCCCTCTGTGCTTAGAAGGGAGAGGCCTCTATCAAATCCATTTGACCCGAGGTCTTCTTGTGTTTTTCCATGCAAGAGGTAAAATCCATTTAGCAAGTCTAGAGATTGATAAATGGCAAGTTAGTGCTTTGAAGACTTGTGTTTTGTGAAATTTTCTGTAGTGGTTTGTTAAGCCCTTTCCTGCCCAGAAAAATTTGAAATCATTAATTGAAAATTAGTAGTATGATATGCTCCATAGCTTCTAGATGAATGCTCTGTGGATTCACAACTTATGTTCATTGAACTGAAACTGAAAGACTGCTGCTAGCTACCAAACCCCCTTCTCATAGATCCCTCACATGGTAGATCAAAGCAGCATCCAAATATTGCTGCATGTAGATACTGAGAAAAATTAATAGAGTTAGCTGCCATATGAAAGGTTGTGCTGCAAAGTGTATCAGATCATTGCTTTTATAGTGTTATAGTTATATACTTATATTTGTTGCAGATTGTTAGGACTGTAGATAAATGTCTTTTTGTTTTCAGTTAATCTGTAACCTCTATTGAAGCATTTGTTGATTTTATCCTTCTAGGTTTTCCACAACTACAGTTTTGACAGGCATGTTCTAGGCAATCATGGGATCAATGTTTGTGGGTTTTATGCTGATATAATGCATCTTGCACGATTATGGAATTCTGCAAGGTGTGAAGAAAATGAAGATTCACTTGAAGCTCTTATGATGGACCCAAAGGTCATGAATGGATCTGGCGTGGCAGGCAAAGATGAGCTGATTGGAGGTATGGTGTCAATGGAAACACTTTTTGGAAAGAGGAAGATAAAGAAGGATTGTTCAGAAGGAAAAACTAAAAAGAGGAAGACAAAGAAGGTTGGTTCAGAAGGAAAAACTATTTCTATAGCTCCCATTGAGGAGCTTCAGAAGATGAAATGTATGCCTTGGATATGTTATTCTGCCTTAGACTCTATAAGTACTTGGAGGCTCTGGAAAAGTCTTCAAGAAAAGCTAAAGAATACAGTATGGATATTTCAGGGTGATTCGAAGCGCACCATGTATGATTTTTATGAAGAGTATTGGCGTCCTTTTGGTGAGCTACTAGTACAGATGGAGTCTAGGGGGATGCTTGTTGATGGTGACTATCTATCAAAGATTAAGGAAGTAGCAATTGTAGATCGAGAAAAAGCTGCTTCAAAGTTTAAAAATTGGGCTGCTACATACTGTCATGATGCCAAATACATGAATGTGGGTAGTGATACTCAACTGCGGCAACTTCTACTTGGTGGTACCCCTAACAAGTAACTTGTTTTTCTTTTTCTCATTTGCAATGACATTTTCTTTGGAAAACTGGATTTCTTGTCTGTCTTGTCTATTTTCCTCTTAGTGGGTTAATATTTTAACTAATTTAAATATTCAAATCTCTGGATTTGGAACGTTAACCATATTATGCAATTATTTTTGTTGGGCAACATTTCATGATCAGGCCTGTGAGGTACAGTGATTCTAAAGTTTTTTTTGCTTAGTATGGCTTAACAGTAAGTTTTCAACAACTGGACATGGACATGGAAAACTGTGAAGATAACACCAGGTTACGGCCGTAAAAGTGGGCAGAGAGAGAACAGCCTTTATTCATTAAAACCCAAGTCTTTTATGCAATGTGCAGTACAGTGTTAGTTGCATAGCCACCTGCAAAAACCCCTCCACATTTTTCAACCATTTACCTCAACCTTTTCTACATATCTTGACACTTAATGATTTACTATTTGCATACTTTAGTAAATTGAATCAATACTGAATTAATTAAAGATAACGTTGTGGTAATTTAGTTCAATAAAATATTATAATTTTAATAGTTGTATGCTTTAGTTAGTTAGTTCAATAATGAATTAACTAAAGGTAGCATCATAGTAAACTAGTTCAATAATGAATTAAATATTAGCTAAAGGTAACATTGTACAAACATTAATTTAGATCAACTGTGGACTCTATTTCACCTAACCTGTACTTAGTCAATTTTGTTCACTTTGGCATTTGCAACTTCCTGACAAATAACATGACTTTGGTGCAATAGTTAAAATACAAGACACTTATTACATGGCATATGATTTAGACTCGTCTCATTAGTACATTAAATCCAAAAGCTTGTTTCTTATGATGGTTCCATATAAATGTCTAACTTAATCCTTGATTGTGGAGCTAACTTGGATGAATCTGTGCACTTAATTAACATTTGAGGTATTAATACCGTTGAACTCATAATCTGGCTGTGATGAAAACCCTTTTTGTCTGACAACCTTCACTTGCAAGCTGGATTTGAAATGGCAACTCTTAAAAATGTGGCCCCATTAACATTGGAAAGATACAGATGTTTTTTTTCTTTTCCGTTTGACAAAAAGGGAAGTTACAACTGTCAATAATTTCTCGTTCTGATATGATTGAGACCTCATCATCTAAATTTGATCGCTTTGTTTGTATTGGGATTTTGTAACCTCTCACTTCAAGCAATACAATTGCAAACTTAGATGGATTTTGGAGGCTGAAGGTGTCTGATTTATAAATGAGGTTGCCCACCTTGGATGGTACCATATAGGGACTATAGAACGAACTTATTAATTTGCAGTTTTCCACTGGGATGCGTCCCCCAGAAAAAATCTCGGAGTTTCCAGGACAGGGATGAGACTTGCCCGTCACCTGCAGCTCTCTAAAACTTGCAAAAAAATGCAATTTTATAACTGAGAAAACCTTATATCCATTTTTTACAATGCCATCCAGAAACAATTGACACAATTTGAGAGTACTCTTTCCATGGCCTGCCAAAAACATTTGGAAGGAATTTTTCAGTGGAACAAAGTCTGGAGCAGCTGTAACATTGCTGCCATAGATAGAAAATCCACTGTTCTGGTTGGAGTCCTTTCTACTATGATCTGTCACAATATTTATCAGATTTCTGGGGTTTCCTTGTGACGATTAGCACCTGAAGTGGGAAACTATTGGTTTAGAAACAAAATATTACATTGTTCTGAGTTGTAAACATTGGAATCAGGCGTGCCCAATAGAGAGTTGGAAAAGTTAAATGGAGATAGAGAGGTAGCTCTCTAGTGAAACATGGAAAACTTCTGCATTTTCATTTGCTATCTCAAAACAGCTAGAGAGAAATGATCTGGAACAAGGGAATCAAATGATGGAGTGAAAGAAGGAATGAAGCAATAATTATTGACCAGTATCAATATGCACAAGTTGGGTGTACATAATGCATTTTTCAATAAGTATGACTGACCTAAATATAATAATATATTTACTAATAAGTAAATTATATATTTTTAAAAATATAATATTGAGGTTCTATTAAGGGGCCCCAGCCTCAAGCCAAAAAGCAACATAACACATACTGAAACCATGAAACTAAAAGCTTGCATGAACAATCCTGAAAGGGAGTAATAGCCTGAAAAAAGGAACCATAAACATTACGAAACATAAGGACATACAAAAACCACTACTCAGGGAGGTGAAACCACCCATTGAGTAACACTTGCCATTACCGACATACTATGTTCCATGGAGTCTTGAGATGAGGGGACCAAGGGCCTATATTTGGGGGCAGTGGTGGGGCGGTGGTAGGCGAAGGTTTGGGGGCCGAGCTCCCAATAGGGTCGAGGGGTATTACCCCTTGCAGAGGTCTAGGGGTGTAGCCCCTAGTGGGGTTGAGGGACATCACAAATTAAGGACTTCAAAACTACACAAATCTACATGGTGCATGCCATTTTCAGAATTTTATCACTTTTCTTTTTGCAACACCATGTCCTTATTATTTTTGAAAGCTAGGAATGATTTGGAATCGGGCTTAGATGTTTATTTATAATTTTTGTGTTAGTGCTTAAGGTTTGGATGGGGCCGATAGACCATAGGGTTAGGGTTTGGGATACACCGATTGAAAACACTTTGATTTTTTTAAAATATTAACTTTTTTATTTTCTCATCATAGGGGATGCTTGGAAGTCCCAAGGACTATCATGAGACTCCTAGGACTCCCTTGCGCATCTTGGAGATGTCTCAGAGTCCCCAAGCCGTCCCCAAACCAAGAGGACTTCCTAGAAATGCCCCTTCCTTGAGGGTGACATCCTAGAAACATCCTTAGGTTTGGAGTGGAGGTTGTGGACAATGGGGGATGTCCTCAAGTCCTTGCTTTCACCTTAAGCCCACCATTGTGATACATTTTTCTAGCCCCTCAATTTTTAACTCCTTTATTAGTATGACATGCTTCGTTGCCTAGACTAAGATGTCAATTTCTAATTATGGCATAGTGAACCGATAGTTACCTCTACCAAACCTCTGTGTTGAGAAATCAAAAGGTGTTTCATTACCATACCTATGTAGGGCTTGGAAAAACATTGCGAGGGTTTCCAAGTTTGATTGCACATCCTACAATTCATCATGGATGGCCTTCCAATGATGCCCATTTGGATTGTCCAAGGTTGGCTTTTGGGAAGTTTGAAGAGGAGTAGAGGCTTCCTTCAGAACATCACTATCTTGTTCAACATTTTCTTGTAGAACAAATAATTTCTACAGAAAAATCCCTCACATCAGTTGAAGACACCACTTCACCAAGATTTGCATTAAAATTTGCCAAAAACATATGTAATGTCCCCAATTTAGCCCTGCACTCTTCGTTTGGATTTAGCCTATTTCTGGAAACTCGTAGGCTAAGCTGAAATGAAAATTAGGGTTTCCACTTTCAGAGGAGGTTTTGAGGTCTTGCATGCGAGAGTTTCTAACGCATGTCTGGTGAAGCTTTCTGGGTTTTTGGAGAGCTTCGTGATGAGGTAACATGCATGACAGGTTATTGACTTGCATTCTCGGTTGCTTTTGGAGGCTTGCATGTTGGATTTTTCCAGTTTGGATTCTGGATTCCTTCTGGGTTTTCAGAGAGCTTTGTGACGGTGTGACATGCAACTAAATCAGAGAACTTTTCTCGAACTTACTATTTTTAGTAAGTTGAGACGTGTAATGAACCGGACCAGTTTTTTTTTGTTTTTTGCAATGATATTACAATGAAACACGCACCCGTTAAGGTTAGCTCAAAACCAAAACGATGCGAAAGGTAATTCTAACCAGAATGTACGCCAGGATCCTGATGTGGGCAAGGCGTGAGCATTGGTCAGAGGATCTAATGCAAATGCAAATTGAAGGGAACTCTAACCAAGAATGCGCCTGTGCAGATGAGCATATGGTCAGAGGATCAATGCATGATGAACAGAAGTAACCCTAACCAAGAATGGCGCCGAGTGATGGCGAGCATATGGTCAGAGGGTCCCTAAACTACTTAACTGAAAGTAAATAGGTGGCAAGCTAGCCTCTTCCACTTATTCAGTGGGAATTACAATAAAATCAAAGAGAAGAATTGAGAAGTGCTGACAGTACTATTGTTCAGCTTACAATGTATTAGAGAACTTGCCAGAATCACAAGATTAGAAGCTTTCAATGCAGCAACTATTTAAGAAACTTCTCCAATACTCCCAAACCCTTAAATAACAACACCTCACTCAACTACTGAACGTTCTCAAATCTGATATGACTGTTTTTGACAGAATTAATACAGAACAGCGGCATAGTAACTTACTAAAATGCACGTATCTTGCTCCAAACTCATCCTATTGATGAGAAATCAAATGCAGATTACTCTAACGATGATGGCGCCTAAGATGCAACCCTAAAACCACCCCAAATATCACTCATTTATTTTGCACGGATTTCAATGCATCTCCCAAATGGTACGGCCCAGCTGCAAGGGTGAATTTGTTCTATAAAATCAAAGAGACACTAATAAAATCTGGAAATGAGCTAGAATGGTCGCCCTTCATAGATAGATAGATAGATTCAATACCCAGAACGATAGCATTTTTATTTCATGAGCTATGAGTAAATCTTACATTCGTCAATGACATTCAGCAACATCAGAAATATGACAGAAAATGCAAACTAGAACTCCAAAATGCAATTACTCAACTGAAAATGCGAATCAAACCTATTACAAGCTAACCTCTCAACTAGTTGCTATCTTTCAAGCAAGAAGATGAGCCCATGCTAGGAGGTATGCTTTCCTCGAAGCGAGTGCCTGAAGACAATTCAGCATCATAACGATGTAGTAGACAAAAGATCCCAAATGAAGAGCTGAGGCTTGATTATATAGACAAGAGAGAACCATCTAGAAGCTTCAAGAAGGGCGCCCAAAACCCTAATTTCAAATTCAACATTTCCCTCCAAAAGATGGCGTCCCTTTTCACTTAATGAAATATTTCACTTTTAAATAAAAGTCAATCCTTCAAGTAGGCGTCCTTTTCATTAAGCTCAATATTTGACTTTTAAAATATAATTTATCTCACCATGGCGCCTTGACCCTTTAAGTCCCCTTTTAAAAACAACTTAAAGTTGTATTGCTAGGCAAGGGGGGATATAATATTAAAAATATAATATTATAATGAAAATACTTATCTCTCCAAGAAATATGCGCCCAAGGCCAAAAACTGAAGTGCTAGCTGAACCAACTGAAGAAGAAGACCAACTGAACTGAACCCAACCTGTCCACTGCCAAAAATAGAATTTACTAAAAATAGTAAATTCATGAAGTTGCTCGGAATGCCAAACTGAACATACCACTGCGAAGCTCTCTGAAAACCCATAAAGAATCCGCAATCAGAATTCCAAATTTCAAGCAACAACCTCCTCAAAATTAGGAAACCCTAATTTCACCATCCGCGTAACCTACGGGTCTCCGGAATAGGCCAACGGTCAACAGAAACAATCACATCTGAGAAGGGGACATTACAAGACGGCTGCTCAAAATGTGGAGAAAATGAGTTTGGAACAACTTACTATTTTTAGTAAGTACTATTTTTGGTAGTGCTATTTTTAGCAACAGTTTAGCAATTCAGTGCAGTGGCTGTTTCTGGCAGGTCAGCTTGAGCAGTTGGTCATTCTAGCATTCTTGGAGTTATTTTTGGCAGGTCAGTTTATTCAGTTTGGTCTCCAACATTTGAAGTGATTATTTTGGCAAGTTGGATATTTGATGAGAATATTAGTTTAAGTGAAATTATCTCCTAGGCTAAAAGGGACGACTTTATAAAGGGAATATTTAAGTTGCAAGTAATATTTTAATGAAGTGGAATTTTTGGCTAAAGGAAAAGGGATGCCTAGCTTGGAGAAAATATTTGCAAGTGATAAAAGTCATTTCACTTAAATATTTGAAAGTCTACTTTATGAGATATTTTGCATTTTAATAAAGTATTATCTCCCTCTCATATTTGGATGACTTGGAAAAGAGGGAATAAATGAAATGCAAATGAAGATTGAAAGATGAATTTGGGTTTGAATGTGAATTTCAGTTGAGAGCCCTAATTGAGGAGGAAAGTTATAAATAAGAGACTTGGCCTTCAATTGGAGGATCTATTGTTGCTTATCATATTGTTATGCTGCTGAAATGCTTTCAGAGCTTACTTCGAGGAATGCATGCCTCCTAGTTCCTTCTCTTGGTTTCGTGCTTGAAAGATAGCACCTAGCTAAGTTTTCAGAGACTGCTTCTCATCCAGATTAGCAGACAGAGCATCGAGGTTGAAGATTGTAATGTCCCCTTCCAGTTGACATCTCTTAGTTCTTGAGATTAGCCTATTATGTGACCCTCGTAGGCTGATGGGGTGGATAGAGGGTCTGGTTGAGGCTTGGCTTGGCTTCAGTTGCAGAATCATTTCAGTTTGGCTTTCGTTCGGGGTCGTTCGGACATCATTTGCTTGACTTACTATTTTTAGTAAGCAGAGACACTCAGCAGAGCACCCCTGCTATTTTTAGCAGTATGGTTTGGTCGTATGCGGATTCAGTCACTTATCATTTGACTTCAGATGGTTCGTCATTTGGACCTGTTTTGAGAGAGATATTAATATTTGTTTGTGAAAATAAATATTAATTAATTAAAGGCTTATATTATAAAGTTATAATATAATTAAATATTATAACTTAAGTGACTTAAAGGAAGGGGTCGACCAACATGAAGAAGGGGCCACTTTTCAATTATATTTTATAATTAAAAGTGCGTCAAAACTATGGAAATATTAAAAGTTAAAATTCAACTTTATTTAAATGATGCCTTTTGGGGAAAAAGTCGACCCTCTTGAGAATATAAGGTTTTTCATTGTGAAAGAACATGATTATGTTATGAAATCGAATTTTTGCCAAGTGCTTCTTCTGAGAATAGAGCCAAGGGTTCCAGTTTTCATTCTGCATTGGAGAACAAACCATCTTCAGTGTCTGCAGTTCAGAGGCTGTGAAATATCAGCTGATCTATTGCTTGTCAGAGAGATAGCTTCATCCAGAGGTTATCACAGAGCTTCACCATTTGAGTTATCTTCAGGGTTTTGGTTTGAAACTCTTCCGGGAAGGGTTCTTGTAACGACCTGATTCTGCGTAAATTAAAATTTTTCCAATTCTCGCCTTATACATGTAAAGGTAACAAGTAACAAAGATGATACAATAAAATTTTTCCTTTCTTTATTGATAAATACGTACAAGTTACAATATGTTTCCACACGAATTCCATTTCCTTTGCAAATACAAATCAGAGTTCAAAAGTAATACAATTACATACATAGCTTGTAAGCTTTTGCACAAATAGAAAAAGGTCTAGGAGTTTGTCCTTTCAAATCTTGGTACATCGGTTGCTTGTTGTGGAGGAGAAACATCACTCGGGCGCTTTTCCGCCAACCACGGACTTATAATGCGGTCCCCCGCACAATCATTTTGCAATGAACGGCCCTCCCTTCGAAGAAGAGATTGGTAGGGTATCGTTTAACGATTACCAACTGAGCATAGTGCTATGTCCTACACAACTAGAACCTTGCTATTTCACAATCTCGATCTAGTACTTGGATCACAATGAACTGACAGTGTAGTCTCAACTAACTCACGTCTATGTGGCAGTCTTTCACTACTTTGGCCAAAGTATTCTCATTCAGTACTTCGAATGAATGTCATCTATCATAAACACTACTCAGGGCCGATTTGACTTAGGGCTATCTTAATCTATGCGTAGGCTATGTCTTTCAATGGGTTCAGTTTACCCCAGACTTCCTACCTCAAACAATTTACTGGAAATGAGTCTGTAAACAAGTATTCTCTATCCTTTCTCCTGTTTCCGGAAATCCTTATCCTAGGAGTGAAGCTTACTAATGTTAACCTAATAACACAGCTAGGATTGTACTTAGTTTTGACGTCATTTCGTTCCTAGAATCAATATAAACTTTACGTACTCTCCATATACGAAGATCATACAATTTTGTATTCCAAATAAATACATAAACTCTTAGCACTATAAATCAATCATCATACACAAAAGAGACAACCTTTTAGCACAAGGCAATTAAGCTAAGTTGATTTTAAACCCTTTAATCAAATTGAATCCCTTCTTTTAAAACCCCATTTCCTATTAATTATTCCCTAATCCATCAGTTAAACATATTAAATTGCCCAAGCTTTCTCTTTTAGCTACCTTTTTATTCCCTAAACTTTTACCCCTTACTTAAAATGAATTCCCTTGATTCCTTATGCATTAACAGCCTAATGCTTAATTCATACAAAATGCAACCAGCAATTCCAAAACAATAAAAAGACAGCTAAAGATATAGATCTCAATTAAGAAACATGCCTGTATATACTTTTAAGCTCCTTTCTAATGCTCTTCTGTCAGCAGCCTTCAATTGATGATGACAGTATAAAGTTTTTCCCTCTTCCTCTTAAGTAGAAAACTCTTCCCATACACTTTTTCCAACCAGAAAACTCTTCACTAGAAGATTACTAACTGACTCCTCACAGTCTAAGAAATACAGTTGAAGAACACTCTAATTCTTTTACTGAAAATACTAAGATGCAAAACAGTAACACTAACTCTCAGTAGAAACTCACAATTGCAATATTAAAACTCTCTAAAAACGCCCAAGATGAGAAAACAATGAGTGCATTCGAATGGAGAATAGAGAAGTATTTATAGGCCGAAATAACAACAAATTCCTCATTTCTGGGCATGTAAATTGACAGACTGACATGTTTACCTGGTCAAATCGTCACTTGTCATGTTACCAAACCCTTAGTCATGATTTCCAAAGATGATTCGACCTCATGGAGCCAGCAGTTGAAGAATGTTTCAACTCAACAGACAAAAACGCCACCTACAGGAAAACGTTTTGCTGCCAGTCGTATGAATTCAACATGGTTTCATTATTGCATTTTTAGGTCAAGAATCCACTCGCTACAGCACAGCAACTCGTTACTATTTTCCTGATTTCCAGTTTGAATTCTTCTCCCTTCATTTCCAGCTGCGCAAGAGCTTCCGCATTATCACGGGAAAGTTCATATTTATTTCCATTCGTTTTTCTAAAGTTAATTTTTCAAATATTTCAATAGTGAAGTTCGCTTCTTTTGGAAATGTATTTTAAAGTGTTTAAATATTTCAAGAGGCTTCCTTTTCGAATTTTAAACTTCTTCAAAATATATATTGCGATTTCATCCTTTAAAGAATAATGCTTATTCTTTTAAACATTGAAATTATTTTCCTTCATTTTAATTTTTAATTATATATAGTTGTATATTTTATATTCATATGTATTTTATTAAATATTAATATATCTTTATATATAAACGTATTTATATATAAGAATATATTAATTTTAATATTATCACATATAATTTATAAAATATATAAATATATAATTATTTGCACATTCCTTATGTATTTATGTACATATTAATAATCACCTTATTAATATATATATTTATACATAAATATATATATGTAAATCCCCTAGACAAAAATGTAATTCCCTTATTTATTTTATTATAAAATATTATTATAGTCTTTAAATATATTAACACATAAATATTTAAATACCCGAGTATTTTAAATATATATATATTTAATATAACTATAATAATTTTATATATAATCATTAATATTTAATTACTTAAATATATATTTAACAAATATATAAATATATCGTGAGCCAGTCAGCAACCCGATATTTATATATATATATATATTTACGTAAAGTCACCAGGGAATAATAATATAATATTATTATTAGCTTCATTATTCACAGGCAATAGGTAACGTGGGTATGTATATATATGTATTTCACTGTACGCAGTGTACACATAAATGTATGTATATCATGTCGTTACGTACATATGGGCATATCCATCTGCCGAGCAGCATATTGACATATATATACTTACATGTACACATACTCACTTCACATTAACATATATCCACATACTCAAGTCACCTATTAACATATATCCATAACTAAGTCAAAGCCTCAGGTTGACTTATCTAGACCAACATAACTGACTTGGTTTCTCCGAACCTATACCGACGTGTGTGTATGCTCATTTGGTACTCGTTACTGCTTACCCGACCAAGTTCCTCCCCGAGTGATATCTCTCCTCTGCCTGGAGGATTGATCCTCTTTCCTGCACATCATGACACGACAACGGGAGTCATATGCTCAAAATGAAGTAGAATACATAAAACATTTCCAAAAGTTAGATTCTTCACAAATCAATAAGCTTCTATTCTCCTTTATGCAGTATTTCACCAAGAATAATATCAAACGAAACAACATTCATATTGAAAACAAGGTACAAGCATCATTAATTCACCTCCAGAATTCACATTTACTCTATCTAGTAATGGTAAATTGTAACGTCACAGTTTGGGATGTAACAGTTCTTCATTCTAGGCGTCCATTTTCCAAGATCTGGACACACCATTCAAGGGCCGTACAGATCCATTATTTCTGTTGCTGAGCCGTACTTGCTGCTGCAGGGCCGTACTTTCAAGTACAAGGCCGTACTTTTTACAGTGGGCAAAGCGCCTCTCTTTTGGGCATTCTGACTTCACCAATAGGGGCACATATTCTTCTTGATTCATTTGCAAACATCAGACGGAGGGAGAAGTGGATTTCTATGATGGCCGTACCATTTCATGGGCATCTCAGGTTGCTGCAATAATCAGGTTTTTTCACATAAATGTTGTTGCTTTTAATTTGCATGTTATCCGATCTCGGATGTAATAAGCCTAGAAGATCAATAAACAATCTGGCATCAAAATTTGAAGTGAATTCCATCATTTCTAGCTTCGTAATATTTTATTTAATTTTTACAAGCAATTTGTTCAGAATCGCATTTCATCTATTTATGCTAAAAAAAAAACGCTCAAAAACAAAAAAAATAAAGCAGTTTCAGAAACAGTGAGAACAGGGGTTTCTACAAAGATTTTAGAGATTTGTGAGTTTTGCATTTGCTGATTAGGGTTTTGCTGAAATAGATTTTTATTCATATCTCATTGTATGATTTTTGTATTGTTCTGGGTATTGGATTGTTGAGTTTTGCAGCCTTGGGCGCCCCTCTATGCTAAGTTGCAGATTTTTGAGAGGTGTCTTGGATTTTATCTTGTTGGTAGAACATTTCTCGAGGCCGTACCATTCTGTTTTGCTTGGAAAATGTTTAGAAAATAAAATTACAAGTTGTTAGAGTCATTTCTTGATTAGAATCTGGTCGCCATCTTCATAGTGTTCATTTGCATCAGATTTCATGTCATTTGGACAAGTCTAGGGTGAGTTATGAGCATTTTAGTGAGTTACGGAGTTGTTGGTTATGCATTTTCAGTCTATGTTCAGTCATATCAGCTTGCATAAAGTTTGTCATTTGAGTTGGGTTTGGGTTGAAAGTCATTGTGATCATTGAAGAGACATTCTACATTGTTGCAGCATTGATTCTTCTAACTTATTGATCTTGGCAGGCATTTCTATATCATTGTGAAGCTGAACAGTAGTATTGACAGCTTTCTTATTTACTTGCTAAGCTTTGTAATTTCCCACTCATAGTGGAAGAGACTGGCCACTGTTCAGTCCCATTGTATTGCATTAGACCCTCAACACCATATGTTAGCGCCTCATCCATTTTGGGTTTGAGTGCACATTCTTGGTGTTTGAGTTACTTTCAACATTGCATGATTTACAATCTTCGCCAAATGGTAGCGCCTTACCCACCTCGGGTTTGGAGTGCACATACTTGGTGTTGAGTTTTCCTTTCAGCATTGCATCATCTCTTTTAGTTCCTCCGCCATATGGTAGCTCCTTGCCCACCTTGGGTTTGGAAGCACATTCTTGGCGTTGAGTTCTTTCAACATTTTTTACTTCCAGTACTGCATGCACAAGATCCTCTGACCATATGCTCGCCTCTCCTAGGCACATTCTTGGTTAGAGTTATTTTCCGCATCGTTTTGGTTTTGGAGCTAACCTTAACGGGTGCGTGTTGCATTGTATTTGTTATTGAAAAATTGGAAAAAAAAATTGGTCCGGTTCTTTACAACATAGCCTTTGTTTGTAGGCAATTGTTATCACTTGAGATTTCTTTGCCAATGATAAGTTCACAAGGTGCAACAAAGTAGGAGAATGGCAGTGGAAAATCTTTTTAAGCTGGTGGTTAGAGACTTTGGTTCTTTGCAAAGGATCTCTAGAACCATCAATTGGCAAACAAGCCATTAAGCAACCACCCAATGTAGTGCACAAGCACCCAACAAAACCTTAGGAAGAGAAAATAGCTAGCAAAAAACAAGAACAAAGTATCCACTACGAAGAATGATACACATCTTTGAACAACATGTAGAAAAATACACAAGGACCAAAGCTCGTTATTCACCTTCAAGCCCAACCAATTCACAAATAAATTTATAATTTGGAAGGAGCTGTTTGTAGTCTAATAAATTGACAAGACCCTCCCAATCCTTAAAATTAATACTTTTAAATGAAGAGAATGGGGATATGACTACCCTATTGTTAGCCAATAAATCAGCTACCTTGTATTGTTCCCCACAACAATGGTTAAAAGGGACTTTGAAAAGTCCCTTGCACATAGCTAAGGCCTCTTCCAACAAGGAATTCAGCTTCCAATTCAAGCACTTAGCTTTCTTGAGGCCATTGATGACATTCATAAAATCTCCTTCGATTCCAAGATTACAAGCATCTTCAACTACCACTATATGTAGACCAATGATAATAGTTTTCCATTTTGCCTTGTTGCTGGCTTTGTGACCCAACATGAGGGAACCGCCCTTTATGGACTTTGACAAGTCCCAAAGAATATATCTTGCCCTATCAGGACCCGATTTCCTCTCGCCTCACCATCAAAGTTCAATTTACAACCTACTTTTCTATTCACTACTAACTAGTGCTCCTCGGGGGCACGTCCTCTACCCTGGTACCCCGTCTCCTTACCCGAAACCTTTCAGGGACTCGGAGATGCCTTGAAAACGTTCCCCCCATCCTCGATCGTTACCAAAAAATGGGGGACATCCTGGAAACTTAATGAAAAAGGTAGGGGACAACTATGGGATGCCTAGGTTTCTCCTAACCATCTTGGGGATGGCTAGCCCTCCTCTAGAGTCGAAGCAAATTTAAGTTACTTTAAAAAAAAAAACATTTTTTAAACAAAAAAAGGGATGGATGGGCCCACCCACTTCCCTCGCCCCACCCTTCCCCACGTCCCCGCGCCTCATCCCTTTAATAAACACAGCCTAAACCTATTTCACTTATCAAAATAACCAAAAAGAAAAAAAAAACATTCTCATTTTTACATTTACAAACTTGAGGTAAAGAGTAGCAAGAGAAGAGCAACAAGTGGAAGAGGAGAGAACATCAGTTGAAAGAGGAGACTAGGGCATCAAATCTTCTCCATTAGAGGTAAGTTCTTCATTTTACATTTGTTTTGCACTTTTCCAAATTTTTTCAGTTATTTAACCACATAGGTAGGGCATTGTGAGTTTATTTTTTCTTTTATTTGATCTTGCAGTTCTCTTTTCAATTCTTAACCAAAAAAACCATGAGTCGTAGTGAGAGTACTAGTAATTATAGTGAGGAGGTTGAGGTTGAAATACATGAAAGTCAAAGAAGTAGACCTATGAAATATACCCCTTAAATCTTTCTCAATATTTTCACAACACAAACCAGCACTACGCCAATGGTTAGCGTTAGCTTCCAAAAGATAATCAAACTGAATGTAACTTTCGCCAAGAATGTTCACCAAGATCCTTTGAGAGGCGAGGTGATAGCATATGGGAAGGGGTCGTTAGCAATCAAATTGAAAGAAGAACAATGCTGAAATGAAGCAGGCGGGGAACCGACCATATAGAATCCACACAACCACTTGTTCAGTGGGGGGGAAATAAATTACAACAATGAATAATTCGTTTGCTTCATAGCAGGCTTCCACTTAGCAGTGGGAATTTGCCACTAAATTAGTGGGTGAGATATGAGAGATTTAATTATTCTTTTCTCCACACTAGTGGTAAACCATCTAGGGGTTACAATGTGTGAAATTAAACACAAGTAAATGCAGCAATTAAAATGACTGGAATAGTACTACTGTTTACTGTCTTACAATATCAAATATCTGCAAATTACAAGTGCTATTACAATATTATCAAAGCCAAATGAAGGAAGATGGTCTCTCACACTTATAACCTTCTCAATTACTGAAATTCAAACGAAAATCTGAACTAATATCAATCTGATATATGCAACCAGCAAACTGTAATCTCAGAAACAGCAATAAAACTCACTTCAAAATGCATATTTCTACCTTACTACAATTCCAAAACTCACCAAAACTCAAAACAACACTCCCAAAGGCTGGGCGACCAGCAAATATGAGTTTGACAATGCCAAACAGCCACCACAAGACAAGTTCAAATCCCAATGCAAGGTGCTGGTGAATGGTACGGCCTTCTTAGGAAATTCCATGCTTCAAAATAAAATCCAATTTTCAGCCAGAAGGGTCGCCAATGACATAGAAATTGCTTGCATCAATACCCATAATGAAATTAAAATATCATAAAGAGTTGCAATAAAAAACGTCCTTCAGCCATGACTGAACTAGGAAGATCAAAATTGAAAATAACATCAAAATTCTCCAATAATGAAGCTCAATATACACTTCTAAATGAAGTACACTTCCAAATGACCATCTAGGGACCATAGTTTCAGGCCCGAAGAATGGTGAAAATACTAAGCTCCCCCTTAGTTGGGTTCTGAAATCAATTCAGCAACATAACTTTACAATATTTTCCAAAGATGATCAGCTCCAAGCAATGCCTTCTTTTATAGCCTCCAAAGAGCAAACCAAGCAATCTGTAACTCCTTTCAAGAAACTCTTCAATTACCTCCAAGAGACGCCACCTCTCATGTTGCACTTTATTTGAATTATTTAAACATTAACCATCTCCCTCTAGGCGTCCATTTACAAGTTGCGCAATAAAACATTTAATATAAATATTAAATGCTTAAATCAACCCCTTTATGTCCCCTTTTTAAAAACGACTTGAAGTCATCAAGCCTAGGTGTGGAGTACAACTTTAGAACATAAAAATTGTCTAAGTATAGAACTCAACCCAAAGAGGTAGCCAAGAGCAATGCCCAAGCTGTAACTGACAAACTGCTAAAATTAGTAAACCGACATTTGCCAAGCTAAACCAAGCTGATGATGATGCCTCTGCCATAAATGGACTTACTAAAAATAGCGAATGCCAAAAATAGTAAGTTAACTTCAAATCCATCAGAAAGCCAAACTGATCAACCACACTAAACTGCAAATGATTGAGCTGCTACTAGAATGATACTGCTAAAAGATAGACTTACCAAAAATAGCAAACTGCTATAAATAGTAAGTTTGCAAAACCCCCTTTGAACATCAACTGAGCAGTATCATGACTTACTATAAATAGTAAGTGTTTCCAAATATCAACTGAGCACAAACTGGGCAACCATCATGACTTACTATAAATAGTAAGTGCTCAGAAAAGTTGTCAGATTTAGATGCATGTCACACCACTTCGGAGGTCACTGAAAACCCAGAAACCTTTCTTGCATGCAAGGTATCAGTCAAAATTGCATGTCAATATCTTAACATGCATGTTACCTCATCCTAAAGCTCTCCAAAAACCCAAAAAACTCCACCAGACATGCGTCAGAAACTCCTACATGCAAACCTTCAAAATTGCATCTGAAAGCGGAAACCCTAATTTTACCATGGACGAGCCTATGAGCTTCCGGAAGTAGGCTATCAGTCATGGAAGAGCATATGGCTAAAATGGGGACATTACAACCTAGAAGTAGAACTCAGAAGTATGGCAACCACTAGGGCTTCTTCAGGGAGTGGGAGTGTAGCAAGGCCAACAACTTCAAACCCAATGTCCTTCCAAAGTCCTAGAGACCTATGCAAAAGATCTATTTAAATTTTAACCCCAAGAAATCTTTGTCACAATTTGCAACATTGGTTGATAAGGATAAGAAAAAAATTCTGGGGGGAGTAGAGAATGGCTTTGCCATTTGTGCAAAAAACAATATAGAGGCAGCTATACAAGAGTCTATTGTCATCTTTTGTGGATAGGTGGTAAAGGGGTGAAAAGTTGTAAAAAATAACTCCAATTGAGGAGAATGAGGCAAATGGATTGCATATGGAGGGGGACGCATGAAAGCAAGAAACTCCATTGGAGAGTTTGCAGCCTAGTGTGTCATTGCCTACAAGGTCCGTGGATGTTGGATTTCATGGGGGAGAGGGTTCTACTTTTATTAAAGGAAAGATGAAATCTACTGTTGCCGATATGTTTAACACAATTACAAGATTTGGTTGATTCCTCTATTGCTAAGTGTTTTTATGCTCATGCCATACCTTTTCATGTGGCACGCTCACCATATTTCAAACAAATGTTCAAAGATGTGATAGTTGCTAATCCTTCATTCATTCCACGTGGAGAACACAAGCTACACACCAGCCTCCTTGATAGAGAATATTCCATGGTGAGTGTGTTGATGGAGGATATGAGACAAACATGGATAAGGGATGGTTGCTCTATTATCATGGATGGGTGGATTGATATTAAACATCAACCACTCATCAAATTGTTACATGTACAACTAGCTCTTATTTTCTTAGAGCTATTGATTGTTTGGGAAAAAGGAAGGATGCAAACTTTCAATTTCATATTTTGAGAGATGCCATAGAAAAGGTTGGAGCCTCTAATGTTGTATAGGTGGTGACTGATTCAACCCGTATGTGTAAGTTAGTTGGATTGATGGTAGAGGGTGCTTATAAGCACATTTTTTGGACCCCATGTTGTGTTCATGCATGGAACAATACCTTGAAAGACATTGGGAAGATAGATTCGGTGAAGTCAGTGGTGTTAGAGGCTAGAGATGTGCAGATGTTCATTTGCAACCATCACACTTCACTTGCTTTGTTCAAGACATTTTCAAGGAAGGAATTCCTAAAGCCTGTGGACACTAGATATGCCAGCCACTTCATTTTGTTATAGAGGATGCTTGAGGTCTAGGAGGCTTTACAATTAATGGTGGTTAATGCAGAGTGGGGTAGATGGCAAGAGGTAAGCACACAAAAAGGAAGAAGTGTGAATCAAAAAATCCTTGATGATGATTGGTGGTCCACAATGAGGTAAAAAAATTTTAAATTGCTGATTTTATTATTTAATTTTTAAAATGTTAATTTAATAATTTTAAATTTATTAATGTTTTTAAATTTTAACTTGTAAAATATTTCCATTCTTTTTGAAGATTTTAATTTTTGTAACTTGTTTGCACTTGTATATGTTTGCTCCTTCATTAAGCCTATTGTGCGAGTAATTAGATATATTGATATTGACTCTGCTAGCCTTGGAGAGATTTATGAGACTTTTGATAGTATGCCTAGGTAGATCAAGCAAGCAATTCATAGAAGGGACCCTGCTTTGGGATTTTATGTTGAGCATATTAGGCCCATTGTGATGCAAAGGTGAAAAACTATGAACACCCTTCTTCACATGGCAGCCTATGCTCTCAATCCCAAATGGTATGCAACAATACCTGGGAGAGTGCCTCCATCTCATAATGAAGAGGTGAAAGAAGGCTTCATGAAGACCCTTAGGAAAATGTATACTGAAGAGGAATTTGCTTTACTTTGCACACAGTGGTTTGCATTTGTCAATTTTTCGTGGTCCAACCTTCAACAAACTAGAGGCAAGGTTGGATAGAGCTACATTAGCTCAAAATGACCCTATTGGATGGTGGACGTGGCATGGCAAGGATGCATAAGAGTTGAGGTTACTTGCCATTCGTCTTCTTTCACAGGTTGCCGGTTCCTCTGGTACAGAGAGAAATTGGTCCACATATAGCTTCATCCAATCAGTCAAGAGGAACAACCTTACCTCTGGACAATCGAAGAAGTTGGTGACTGTACATAGTGCTTTATGGCTATAGGATCGACAAACTCTAGCCTTACGTTAGGAAGTTGATCCCAAAGATGCTATACAGATTGATTAGGAGACACAAGAGGGATTGGTTGGGGTTTCATTGCATGAGGCAACCCCTTACAGTGGTAGTGACTTAGACTCGGGCTCTGATTTCGACATAGACCTACTAGTTGCATTTGTTGATTAGGGACAGCCATATATTTTCTATGTTTTATCATTTTATAGTTGAAACTTGGAGCCTTTGGGCATTGTGTTATAGCTTATAATTCTTATATAATATGTATGCACATTAAAATGAAAGCATTTGAATTTTGTTAATTTGTTTGTCAATTCTCATGTGAGATCTCAATTCAAGTCTAATGTTATGTATTAATCTTCAACAATGTCTATGATGAATGCTTTATAAATGCTATGATATGAATATTTGAAATTTCTCTATTTTTTAATAGTCGTCTCCTGTCGTCCCTTAAAAAATGGCCCAAAAGTACCCTCGTATTGGAAACACGTCCCATTGTTCCTTGCCGTCCCTAACCTCGAAACTTGGGGGAGCATAACTACTAACTTATTAATGGGCAAATATGTAATAATTGCTATTAACATAAGAATAAAACATAATAAATATTTAATATATTATTTAAATGTTTTTCGATAATTTATAGAGGGATCGATTGGGGCCATCACCCATAAGAAAATGAGCATAAAAATAAGAGTAAGCAGAAAGTGCAAATAGGTCCACAAACAAAATAATTGAAGAATCAAGGTCAATACAACTAACACGAGCTTCTTCAAAGAACCCAATAGTACCAAAAATGTGACCAGGCAATCATAAGAAAACAACTTCCCAGGAGAACAAACAACGTCCAATCCAAAATCATATACAAAACGCAACATTGGCAAATAGACAAGGTGGCTAAGTAAACCCCCTTTTCATATGAGACTGGAGAACCATCTGGTTGAAATCATTTTTTCCCTTGAGGCAGATTTCCTTTCAGTCATAGGCACCTAGTCCTCCACACAATCCAAATCTGCAGTATGAGACAAAGAGGCTGAATGAGAGAGGACTTGATCTAAAGAAGTAAGAGGAGGGGTCACACCCTACAAGGTATGAGGAGAACCAACTTTATACCATGAAGGGGATGCTAGTTGAAGCTACTGCATAGTTAGAGGAGTGGATCTTGAATTAGAAGTTCCCCCAAAAGAAGATTCCAAGGGATAGACAACATCCACATAATGAGGGAGAAGCCTTTTTCAGAAGAGAGGCAACAAAGGGGTGAGGGGACTAGTTTACCGAAACCAATTAATGATGACGCTTTGCCACTTTCCACTAGGAGGCGACAACATTGCCCTTAGCTTTCCTTTGTGAGAAAAACCCAACCAAATGCTCATGCACAAAGCAAAAACAACACAAATTCTCATATGGTAGACCACCTAAAATGTTTGTCTCTAAATGTTTTGTTGCAATAGGGTGAGAAATTTTCTTAGGTACAATTGATAAAATGTGTCTATTGAGTTATCAATAGCTATCAAACTTGGGGTTTTCCAAAACTGCAATGGGAGTTTGGGAAAATGAACCCAAATGGGAGAGCAATAGAAGATCCTAGAAAAGGGAGAGAAATTTGGTTATCATGGCTTAAAGTGGAGCAAGAATTCGCCCGATGACCAAGGGCTTGCTTCTAGGAAATAGTTGCCTATCCTCCTCTCAACACTAGAAACCAGATTGAACAAACCCTAAGCATAAGGGTGGAGAATTTATGTCAAAAGTGGTTTCCACATCTTGGAAACCCAAACATGAAGCTCAACCAAACTTGGCTAGAGATTTTGAAACTCGTAGACTAAACTAAGCTTAGAGTAGTGCTAATTCTCTTCAAGCACTTTTGAGCCTAACTCCAACTTTGAAATATTATTAGATTTAGGGATGACGGGAGGAGAATCTTGCTTTACAACCTGCTTGTTCACTATTGAAGCAGCCCTACACTCCAAGGGCCTTGGGATGTTGAGAGCTTGAAATGATATAGCCTTGAACTTCAAAAGACACCCTACCCAAAGCAACAACACCATCTATAGTAGCAGGATCACTTGAAGTCGGACCATTATAATTAGTAGGTAACATAGTTCCATGGGAAAATGTAAAATCCATAGTTGAAGAAGATGCAACAACCACCATCAAAGCCCCCAAAATGTATCTAATTATCTATCATGTCAATATATTATATAAATATTAATATATTTATTATTATTATTTTTTGATTGGTAAATTTTGGGCATAACCATGCACCAACTGATGAACAACAAGCAAGGGGCCTCATTCCCGAAGTATTAATGTGGTCCAAATGCTAAGAAGATGTATATAATTTTGCAGTATTATAAGATTTATTTCTTAAAAAATATAGGTATAAATTGGGATGAAAGTGAATTCAGAGTATGGAACCAGCAGTAGAGGTGTAGGGGTGGATTAAGGCTGGTGGGAAGATGACAAATGCAGGAGAAAGGGAAAAGTTAGTGCTTAAGTCAAAAAATTTAATGGATTTTGATAGCTAATTAAAGAGAAAAATGGACAAGAGGAGATTTTATGCCTTGGAGGATGTACTGAAAGAAATGGAGATGGCTAAGTGAGAAAGGTGAAGCTAGGGAGTGGATTCATGACCCACGGACACGAAGAAGTTGTAGTAATGTAAACTCACCAAGGTTCTAAGGCAACATATAGTTCTATCGTGCTTGGACAAAAGGTAATGTTAAGATGAAGTTTCAATTCATGTTTGATTTTAACCTGATTCAGAAGTATAAAGGCACTAGAGAAGATGCCAAAATTGTCTGGAAGATTTTGCAGGTCATTGAGATGATTTTGTTGGACCTCCATGAGAAGGTGTGTTTGCAGTATCACTGTATAACATTGTGGGTGCTCACAATTTTAGATGGATTGGATGACATCCTGCAGAGGTTTTGGGCATGCGCTTAAAGAAAAGCAGCCTAAGTCACTGAACTGGAGGACTTAATGTGTTTCTATTTGTAACACCCCTCTATTTTGGCTCTTTGTTCGACAATGTTCTCCTTGTAATGCTTTGTTATGTTATGATGTGAATTTGGAACTTGGTTACTTCTGATTGCAATAATTAAACGATGTGAAGCTATTTTTTGATGTGATTTTATTTTGATGCCATCTTTATGACATGTTTTGGAGTAACTTAGAAGATATTTGATTAAATGATGTTTTATGCTATTGATCATATCTTTGATGTTAGATGTGTTAGTCAGTGATACTGTATTGGTGAAAGGGGCGGATTGTATCACTCGCTTGCGAGCACCCTACAATTCCGAGATTACCTCTTCACGTTGTGTTTAATCATATTATATATATATGCACGTTCGACATGCTCTTTGTTGCAAGTTGGCAGGTACATGACATCAACTCCACCTAGTTTCACAGGTTTGAGCGTGTCCATTTTACCAACAGTAATTAATTGGGAGATAGTAGCTAGGTTTTCCGAGCCAAGTCGTCACCCTAGTCATAGCGTGTTGTCGGGTTGTCGTCGGGGTTAGTTGTGTTGATTTGGCCAATTTCCCCTTGAGTATTTATTTAATTTCAAGTTTAAAGTTTATTAAATGGCTTGCATAGTGTAATTAATGATTAAATATGTGTTTAGTTGCAATGTTGAAATGTGATTTATTTTATTGATTTATTTGATGAAATTAATAAAATAATTATTGGGATATTGTTTGATTTGATTAATTAATAAACTAGATTTAGTTTATTAATTAATTAGATTAATAGTGATATATTAAACGAAATAGTGATTTTGGCGTTATTGTATATCTAGATTCAAATGAAATTGAAAATGGAAGTTATATTGGATATTTAGGATTTAATTAAAATCTTGTCTGAATAGTTACGATTAAATTAAAATAAATAATTAAATGACAATATGTTTTAATTCCACTTTTGAAAAATATTGTTGAGGAAATTATTTATTGGTAATTTTGAAATGCTTATGTTTTATGAGAAATTTGGAAAATGCATAAAGTTGAATTAAAAATTCGAAATTGGATTTTAAATTAAAAATTAAAAATATTCCCATGTTTTTTTTAAATTATATTTGGTAAGTGGGACTTTTAGGGTTTTGACCATTTTGGGGAAAAAACCCTATTTTGGCAAAAGGAAATGGATCTATGTTTAATCTTGGATTTTTGGGGAGAAATTTGCTTGGATTTGTGAAGAAGAGGAAGGTATGCTTGAGCTGGATTTTAAAGAGGATTTGAAAGCTCCATGGAATCTTGAAGCTTTGGAGAAAAATCAGGTTCCTTTGTCTTACTTTGTTCATTTTGAAAAACTAGATTAAACCCTCTTCATGCTATTAAGAAATCTTTGATATGCTGTTTGGAAATCCAATAAAACCATGAAAAATTCGTTTAAAACTAGCAACACCAAACTTAGAGGGGTTCAAATGAAGAGTTTTAATTTCTTGGTCGAATTGGGGAAAAACCCAGAAAAATTCTTCATAATATTGTGATTTAAATCTTTCCTCTTAGCCCTTTTTTCTCATAAAAATTTGCCCAGATTGGGCTGTGAAATGATATGTATTTTGCATATAAAATCTGTGTAGACTGGAGATTTTTTTTTCCTAGAAGATTTGTTATTTTAAAAATGGCTGTGTGAAATTCGTTCTAGATTTTTACCAGAAAAGAAAGAGTTTTGATGTTTCGTTTTATTTTCGTTTTTAAACGAAATTATGCAAATTTTTTGTTTTTGTGGGGCTGCCCACAGCCACCCCCATCCATGGGGGCGTGGCTGTGCAGCACTCCCCACGGCTGGGGAGTGGCTACAAAGCAGCCACACAGGGAGTGTGAGGCTGCGTAGCAGCCACACAGGGGCGCGTCCCCTGTTGGGGCTAGCCAAGGCCTATGGCCTTTTGTTATTTTGAAATAAATTTAAATTTATTAAAAAAATTAGTTTTAATTACTTTCTTTTTATAATATATATATTTATTATAATTTGTATATAATATATATATATATATAATTTTAAATTATATGTATATTATATATTTATTATAATATATATATTATATTTATTAATTTTGAATTATATATATATTGATAATTATATATATAATGTGTTTTCGGTTTAAATAATATGTTATACAGAATTTTTAAAATGGGAGTTTAAATTTAAATTGTAAATAATTTAGTTATATGCAAATAAAATAATATTTTATTTGGCATATTATAATAATGTTAAATAGTAAATTGAAATTTAAATGATTACGTGATTATTATAAAAGAAGGAAATTGGTATTTTAATAAATAGGCGTAAATTTCAAAAGGAGTGATTTTAAGCTATTATTTAAATGTATATTAAAGACATATTTTGTTTATGTAAAATAATAAGGAATTAAACATGATTAATTGAAATATATAAATTATTAGATATATTTTAATTAATGGGGTTTTAAATTAACGAGAAATCTTGGAATCCTAAATGATCTTTTAGGGGTACACTTTAGATGATATTTGAATATCGAAAATAGAACTTACTCTAAAATGATTATCGCATTGGTATTGAAGAAATGAAAGTTGATGTTGATCATTTGTACTATTTAGAATAATGAATTCGATTAATTTATTTATTTTATCCATGTTGTAATATAGATTAAGTAATTTAATTAAAATTTAGTTAAATTATTGATGCGAATTAGAAATAAAGATTAATTTATTTAATCTAGATGTCTATTTATCAAAATGATCTAAGTATGGAAGACAATTGAGAAACTTAGAGATAATGAATGACTTAGTTCAATCAGGTGGTTCTAATCATTAATTATGGAACATAATTGAAGAGCTTAGGATTAGCGAATGATTTATTTAAATCAAGGAACTTTATTTGTCAAAAAGTTGATTTATTGATAATTTGATTTTGATTAATTTTAGATTGATCAAGTAGAGTTGTATTATTGGTTTAAATTCTTTAATGTCGGTAAGAGGATTTATGTATATACTATTTAGTATAATTGATTGGAATATGTTTGTGTTCAAGGAGAGATGAGTTTTAGTTGATTTACTTAATGCGGAGTTGAGATTAAGATTGAGTTATTTGATCTAAATGATTATTTACTAAAAGTTTAACTTATAGAATACAGTGGTTAAACTTAGAAGTAACGAATGATTTAATGAATCATATGTGATTGAGTTGTTTGACTTATTGCTATAAGAATAATTTATTTAACCCAAATGTTTTATAAATCAAGTGGATTTATTTACAGTATATGATTGTGAGACGTAGAGTGATTGATTGGCTTAATTCCAGTTCGATGATGTTATTTATTTAAATGTCTTGATTTTGGAATATGGTTGTGAAATTTAGAGTATGTGATCTGTTCCTTGCATTTTCTATGTCGTGAAAAGAAATGGGTTCGATTGATTGGATATATGCAAGTCATGAAACTATGTTTGACTGGATCTAGGAAATCCGAACAATAGCTTACTCTATTGTCTGAAAATGCTTTCAATGTTTAATTGTTCGTCTTCGATGTTGAGGAATTAGAGTGTATGTTTGACAGCCTTCCAGATAGGGGTTCATTATTGGTATGGGTGGTTGTACGTGAGTCAACTGTGATGTGATGTGGAAAATGTGTATAGTTACACCATGTCGTTTCACCCAGTTTTCACGAACGGGATTGGTGTGTGCCTCCTTGGGAATAGGAGAGGGTTTTGTAATTTGTGCCTCCTTGGGAATAGGAGAGGGTTTTGTGATTTGTGCCTCCTTTGGATGGAGTGGTATTTTGTATTTTGTTTTCCTCCAGTGTATGGAGTGGATTATGTGACCTTGTTTCCTCCCGTGTTTGGAGAGGGCTAGACCTTGTTGCCTCCAGTGTTTGGAGAGGGTCTTGACCTTGTGGTCTTCAGTGTTTGGGGTGAATATCCTTGTTTTGTTACCTCCTTGAAATGGAGAAGTCGTGTTATCTTGTTTCTTATTGTGGATTTCACCATGTGGGTTGTCTTAGGAGAGTGGCTTGCAATGGGCGCCGGCGCACAAAGTGGTGCCAGGATAACCCTTTGTAAGTTGGTTAATTCAGTGATAACTAAATTAAACTTTTAGAAGCTTAGGTTGCATCAAACATTAAACAAGATAATTTGTGCCTCACTCATGGGCCCAAGGGCTTGTTTTAGACCTGGGATGAGACGGGAAGGCCTGGAATGGCAAGATCATCTATCTCGTCTCCACGAGAGGTATTTGGTTCTGCATGAGTAAGCATTGGTGCCGGGATTTCGGTTGAGGTTACCAGGATAACCCATGGAGTGGGGGCCGGGGCCTAGGAAGATTCCCAGAGGATATCCCATGACGAGCTATGCGATGACACTCTTCCTAAGTCAACAGTTTGTACTTGATATTTGTGACATCCTTGATCTATTCTATGTCTGGAAGCAATGTAACCTATGTCAGTGTTGTGTGAGTTTGTCATGTCCCCTTCTCAGTGACATCTCTCGGAGTACAGGATTGGCCTATCACACGACCCTCGTAGGCTGATAGACTGGATAGAGGGTCACTTGGGAGTTTGGCTCAGCTTCAGTTAGCAGAGTTTGATCAGTAGTCTTTCGTTTGGGCTCGATCGGAGACTTTTTGCAGAGTTGCTATTTTTAGCAGTTCCTGGCAGTCGGCGTGGGACCCCTGCTATTTTTAGCAGTATGGCTTTGGCAGCGTTCAGAATCACTTCAGTGTTCGTCAGCTTCAGACGGAACAGTCATCGGGTGAATAACGAGGGAGATATTAATATTTAATTATATTAATTAAATATTAATTATTTGATGATTATAATATAAAGTTATAATATTAAATTATAACTTAAGTGATTTATTTGAGGGGTCGCCCATCATCAGGAAAGGGGCCAATTTGGCAATTTAAATTATTATAAAACATTTCACAGAGACTATGGAAGAATTAAAAGAATTAAAAGTGAATATTTTAATAAAACCCTATTATTAAGGAAATCGCACTTTTGAGCCATATAGTGCATTTGCCTTGGGAATTGTGCCATTATGATTATTGAATTTGAGAACTGATCAACTTTGATCTAAGCAAGAGACTTTAGGGTTTCGAGTTCGAATTCCTTGGGGAACGAGCCATCTCCATCGGAAGCAATTCAGAGGGTGTGAAATACCACTTGATTTATTGCAGCAGAGGTTTCTTCATTCAGGAGGAATCACAGAGCTTCAGAGGTTATCTATTTACAGAGTTTCAGAGTATTTGCATTCAGAAGTCATTCATTCCTTTAGGCGCACCTTTCAGAGAGATCTGGAGAAACTTGAAGAAGCCGTACAAATTTATTATTGCTGCTGTCATTTACCAGGCCGTACCATCCTGTATCAGGCCGTACCATATCAGCAAGGACGTCTTTTTGTTCTAGAGTACAACGCCTTCCTTCTTCATCATTTGTCTTCATCAGAAGAGGCGCAAATATCAAGAGAGCATTTGGGTAGCATCTGGCAGAGGAAGAGTGTGTCAACAGTGAGCCGTACCATCTCACATTTCATTCATGGCGGCTGAAATCAGGTTCCTTGAATATTAAAAATCAATTGCTTTATTCATTGCATGTAATAGAATATTTGTTGTAATCATCTCAGAGGACAAATAAATGCCTTGGCATTAGTATTACATCATTTCCTGAGTCAGATTATTTTCTTAGAATTTATTCTTTATTTATTGCAAAAATCGTACCTTTCATTTATTGCTCAAAAACTCAAAAAAACAAGCAAAAATCAAAAACCTTCAAAAAAACCTAAAAACAGTCAGATACAGAGATTTTGGGGAAACTAGGGTTTCTACAGAGTTGTACCTAGAGTTGCACGTATAACCATTCAGTCATGTGATGAGGTCTTGTATTTATTTTGTATCAATTTTGTGTGGCCCGTGTCTAGTGGTAGATGGTCTTGTGTAGGAATTCCTGGTTACTATCTCCTAGCACGGAGGGAGTGGAACCTTTTGGATTCCACGTGGTCGGGTGGCGTGCATCTTAATTCGTTGGTTCTTCTTCTTGTTCGTGAGGTCGTGATTTGCAGTTGGAGGGCTCGTGGGAATCAGTTTCTTCTCATGCCTTGTTCTCTCAGTTCTTATTGTATTTTATTACCCCTTAGTTGTTATCGAGGTGGAATTTGTAATATGTAATCTCATTTGTTGGATTTACCTCATTCGGGGAATGAGTGTTGTAATCGTATTGTTTAAATTTTGTTAATTGAAATCTTTTGGTATTTCTTATCCTTCGTTGTAAGTTATCTTGTATGGAATGTATGTTGTCTCATTTCCTTAAGTGATTAGTGTTTTGGTTTATATTAATGTTTGTTGTTGTTTGGGTTTTAAAGTAATCTTTGTCTCGTGGCCTTAGAGGTTGTTGGCAATGTGTATTCATCTTACATGTTATTTGTACTTAAACAAAAAAAAATTTGGTGCATTTAAGTAGTGAATTGCAACTTCCTCTAGGGTTGCGTGGCGGGGCATTACACTATTTGTCAGAATGCTTTAGCTTTTATTGAGTTGTATTTTGTTTCTTTATTGGTAATTTGGTTTGGGTTGGATTTTATGTTCAATGTTGGATTTTTGCGAAGTAATTGTGGGCATTTCTTTTTGTCTGATTTGAGTTTTTAAAACAATGAACGCCCAGAGTGTGCAAGTAATTTATGTATATGTATTGCAGGTGGTCATGAAATGTTTCTTGGTTTTGCGTAAAACAATTAATTCTTAAATGTTTTTAGAGAAGAAGGAATGATATCTCTCAAGCAACTATTTCAGATGATATGAGAATTTTTGTCATTTTCTTCTGTGGTGGACTATTGATTACAGTCTTAAGCATAAAATATTTCAAAGCAAATAAAGGTTCAAATAATCATTTCTTCTCTCCAAAGAATACCCCTCTGTATTATGGAAAATATTTTACAAAAATCTACTCTGGACGAGGACTGATATATCAACTGCTTTCTATTGCTAATTGTCATGTCTAATCCTAAAGAGTATTAAAATTAGGATTCATGGCATAGTACTTCCATTTGATACTGAATCTAAAGCATATGGCACATTATATATTGTACTACGGTTTAAATGTATTTGTATATATTATATAGCTTTAAAGTGCCATGGTCATTTTCTCGTGCTGATTATTCTAAATATGAAAATATAGTTATGTCTATACTTATAGTTTCGTACCTTTGACTAGATGGTATTAACTATGAAGTTATCAATGATTTGTGCATAGGTTGTGGGTTGATGAAAGTATCGAGTCTTAGAATAAATCCTCTAAAGAAAAAGATGCATGCATAATGCATATTTTGACTCTATGGTTTGTTCCCTGTTCTTTGTGCTAAGGTGAATAAGTTTCACTATTAAAAATCTATTTCTTGATTCTCAGTGTACTTTTGTTGTGTAATCATGTGTGCAGGATATATCCCAGTCTAGTATTACCAAATGAGCGAAGGATCAATGTATCCAATGTCAACAATTGTATTGTACGGAAAAAGGTGCACGGAAAATCCCGTAATATTGTACTGTGTGGTCTAGGTGTGACAATGGAAGTTGACAAATACACAGTGTCTGGTTGGCCGTTATTAAATATTACAGCTTTGAAAGCATTGGCTGGAAGAGTTTCTGTTGACTACAGTAACCTAGAAGATGGAGGTGAAGATGAGTATGCAAGAGATTTAGATGATGACTCGGCTATGTTGACCTCTTCAGGAGTCAATATTGAGGGAAAAAATACTGAGAACAAAGTGGAAGCAGATCTATCTGTCTATGGAACTGCATACAAAGCATTTGGAGGTGGTAAAAGAGGGAAGGAGGCATGCCATGCTTTTGCGGCTTTGTGTGAAGTGTCCTCAATCAACATGTTCATATCCAACTATGTTAAGCGATTACAGGTTGGAAAATAGTAATACTTATTTCAATTTGTCACGTCATACCTGGATTTGATCAGTTCCATGTTTAACTTTAGGTAATAAGTGGTTTCAAGGATAAGTGCTGTGTGCCAGATGCTAGGATGCCATCTAATGTCAATCTTTAAGATCTGACATTTTCAAAATGATTCCAGATATTATAATGGTGAGTGCAAAGCATTGGGCTGCCAGTGAAATATACAATATTCTTTAGAGTTTCTCTGTATAACTTTTATTCTCATAGGACAAGCTTCACTTAGGCACATTGTAGGATAGGCTGGGCTCTTAATCTTAATGCATTGTGTATATTCTGTGTGCTCAGTTTCGGCAACTACCTCTAAGTTTGTATCAGGGTTAGTCCAAATCCTGTTTCCGAAAATTTCTGGCCTTAAAGGGAGTGAAACTGCTGTCTTTTGGCATACTCCTTGCCATTGTGGTTAGGGTCTTGTTGCACCTTGCAACTCCATTCAGTTGAATTGTGTGTGCTAATGTATGTTGCCTCTTGATTCCAAGTAATCTGAAATATTATTTAAACTCATCTAAATTTAACTCACAATCATTGTTTGATCATAAGGTCTTCAACTTATATTGAGACTCTGTTTCTATCATCACTTCAATGTTTAAAACTAATGGAAATTTGAAATACTTTATATTTTGCTCCTGAAGAAGTAAAAGCGAATGTTCTTGTAGAACTCATCACAGAATTCTAAAAACAACCCTTATTAAGTTATTGAATTGAATTAGGTCTACATATGCTAATACTAAAACTCTGATGACATTGCCATGTGCTTTGTTTTGGGAAAAGGCTACCATTTTCAAAACAAGCAACCGTCATGCAGACCAGTATTCTAAGTGGCGCTCTGTGCACCATTCTGCTTGGTTAACAATATCAACCTATGAAAAATTTAAATGGCCAAACCTCCTATGCCATTATCAGCTGTAACAATTAAGTTAAATAATACTTTTTCACTCACATTGATCTTTGTTCCTGTTTATTGAATGCTGCCAAGATGTCCTAGACTTCTGAGGTCTAGGCTTGTGAGAATATTAACCTTCAAATCTCCATTGATTTACGAATCGCTTCTTGCTTCTAATTTTGGAGTTCTAGGTAAGTGCATGCTGCAAACCTTAAACATCTTCTGACATCACTTTCTGCAATTTTTGAAGAATCATTCCATCTGAAAAGATACAATAGGCCTTATGTGTTCTTTACAGCCTAGTTGCGAACGCATAGTACATGAGTAAAATAGCAGTATATAAGAGCAATGATCACAAGTGAAAGATATAGCTTGACAGCTTCAAATATTTCATAACTTGGAATGGGTTCACCAAGGTAATCATCAAAGGTGCAACCTTTTGTACCTTTGAGTATGCCTTTCAATATTAAAGAACTTAGTAGATCAAATTAGCAACATAATCAAACTTAGCATACCTGATGCTCAACTATAGACTTGAAGCACTCAAGTACATTTATGCTACCAACAAGATCCCTCTTTGTAACCCCCCCTTCCCCCACATCTTGGAGAAAAATTGAGATTCCTGAATGTCTAGTTTTGGTTTTGTAGATTCAAATAGTAGTACTGTTGCGTGGTCCACCAATGCCAATTCATTTGTCCATTTCTATCTAGGGTTGCACAAGGTTTAACCAAGGTTACACAAGGTTTAACCAAGGTTACACATGGAGATATCCCCACCCTTGATTGGCATCCTTATTCTGCCTGGTGCCCTTGGGATGGTATGGGGCGTCCCTTGGCTGTCCAATGTCTCCGAGGAAACTGTGGATATATTCCTAGGATGTTGTCCACTAGGGCAAGACATCCTTGGGACAGTTGAGGATGTTTGAGACACCCCTCAACCATCCTAGCAACAGCTAGGGACACTTGACACATCCCTCGATCATAGCAGAAAAATATGTTTTGGGGAAAAAATCAGCAAACCAAAAGTATAAGATTGTTTCAAAAAATCGGAAAAAAATAGGGGAAAAATTAGATTTTCAACAAAACATAGAAAAATGCAAAAAAAGAGAGAAAAACCTACTATTTTTTAAACTTAAAATTAGAGCTTAGTCCATGAATTGTAGAATATAGTTTTTTTCATTGACAGTCATATTGTTGATTAATTGCATTGCAGATTGCATTTTGCATGGTGCATAAATGATAACTAAATACTGATCTATGTTACACCAAGTTTTTGGAATGGTGATGGCAAGGGATGGAGCGATGCTTTTCTTGGAGGGAATTTTTGGGAGGTCATTTTTTAGTTGGATGGCAAGGGATGAATATTTAAAAATAGGGAAAATTTTAAAGTTTAGGAATTTTAAATGTTCATATGATAACATTGATAAGGCATTTGTCACATACATTTTAGAAACCTTAATACATAATTTTAGAATTGAATTGAGATTTCATGAGTTGACAACCAAATTAACAAAATTTAATTTGCTTTCATTGTCAATGTGCATATATATTATATAAAAATATTAACAATATGTCCAAAGACTATAGGTTTCAACTACAAAATGATAAAAACATTAAAAACATGCCACTGCCCTTAATCATCATTTGTTCTCTGCATCAAAATTGAAGTCTAAGTCTGAGTTGCTGCCATTGTGAGGGACTGCCTCATCCAATGGAACCCTAGTCAATTCCACATGTATCTCCTCCTCACCAACCTATGTGACATCTTTAGGATCAACATCCCAACATGCAATTGGAGTCCAATGATACTAAGGAATCTATCAATTTTGAAGTCGCAAGGCACTATGCATGGCCACCAACTTCTTTGATGGTAAAGAGGTAAGTCTATTCTTCTTGATTGACTATATGAAGTTGTAAGTATGATTGAGGGGCAACACCCCTAGCGGGGTTGAGGAGTAGTGCCTCTTGTGTGACAGGGCAGGGTCGAGGTGCAGAGCCCTTGTCTCCAAGCCCAAATTAAAGCCTTTGAAACTACACAATCCCTCAAGGCATATACCATTTTTTCCTAATTTTATTGATTTTTTAGTTAATGATGCAACATAAGGGATGCACCACCAAGGTACATTCAATGAAAAAAATTGTAAAACAAGAAAAAAGATTATTATGTTGGTTTTGCAAAAAACATTAGTTTTTGGTTGAATTAGTCAATGTGTGGTTTCTACTTGTGCTATCAACTCTCCTTGACCCCTTCATATCTTTGACTTTTTTTCATGTGATA
This sequence comes from Sequoia sempervirens, assembly GCA_007258455.2. NCBI lineage: Eukaryota > Viridiplantae > Streptophyta > Pinopsida > Cupressales > Cupressaceae > Sequoia > Sequoia sempervirens. The sequence goes on from VDFB02159970.1 coordinate 135,538, forward strand.
CCCAATTATTTTAGATTGTGTGAACTTGGGGCAAATCTTGTTGTTCTATGATGCATTCTTCGTGTTGTACTAGGAGTATTATTAGTGAATTGATCCACACATTGATTTGTTTCGATTATGAAATTGTTGATGACAAGCTTAAATGATTAAGATGATTCTAGACTAGAGGGAGCATATATTTTTATATACTATGCATTCTTTGTGTCGTGAGCATATAATTCTACTAGTGAATTGATTGCCTGCCCACGTTTGACATATTGGTATGGCACACCTCACACTTTGATGTATTGACATAATGTGTCCCTCTCCACACATAATCCGAAATATCCCCCTTAGTTTTTTTTTTTTAAATTTTAACACACACACTTCACTTGTTAATATTAACCCAAGAAAGATGACAAGCTGAAAGCAACCCTTCACTTTTTGATCACCTAGATCCCGGAATGGGCAAGGTGGGAGCATACGATGTAAGGGGATCTATTAGCAATAAACTGAAAATGCTGGAAGTACAAATCATATTGGCGGCAAGCCGACCAATATAGAAAATGTAAATACTTAGGTGGCAAGCCAACCTCTTCCACTTTTCAATGAGCTACAAGAAAGTAAATGAAATGTAAACGCTTAGGCGGCAAGCCAACCTCTTCCACTTTTCAGTAGGTAACAAAAAGAAAGCAACTAGGCGGCAAGCTAGCCTCTTCCACTTTTCAGTGGGAATGAAAAACAAAGAGCAGAAATGAAAGAGCTGATTAGTACTATTGAATCAGCGTTACAATATTGAATCTCTTGCAATGAAACTTGAGATAACTTAGCTATCTGAATGTCCAAATGTTAGACAATGATCTCCATGACAAATACAAAGATAAGCATCAAGAAAATAAGGCAAAATATTGAAAATAATAAGTCTGATATAAAATGGCAGCGTTCTGATTTTCTGATCTGCAAGCCTGGAAATCACCAATATGCTTGTATCTCTCTCAAAACACCTCCGAATGAACTCAAACTGAAGGCAAATGATGCCTAGAAGCTAGACATCCCAATCCAAGCAGCCAAACACTCTACAATAGTCACCAACTTCAGAGCACGGTTCCCAAGGCACTCACAAAACTCAGTAGTACGGCCTCCTTGAGAAAGGTGGCCTTGACTTAAAAATCACAAACTCCACCAAAAATTACCAAAACTTGAGCATAGGGTCGCCCAAGCTAGAGGAATGCATAGAAACAATACCCAGAACAATCTCCCAACTCCTCCGGAAGGTGTAATAAAAAACGTGCTTCAGCCATACTCAGAACCAACAACATGAAACTGAAGGGAACACACCAAAAAGGAACAAACTGGAAGCAAACTCACTACCACACCCCAAAATCAGAAAACATCAAATGAAGCCATTACCTTGAAGCTCAGTTGCACCCTTTGAATGAAGGAGCACCAACAATCCATCTAGGAGCTATCTTGCAAGCCCGAAACTGAATAAGGCTAGGAGGTATTCCAACCCCGAAGCAAGAGTCTCGATAAAATCTAGAAACACTTCATTATGAGATGAATAATGGATACCAAATGAAGAGGCAACGCCCTATATATATAGCTTTTCCAAATGTAGAAGTTTGAATCACCTTTTCCCTCCAAAAGGATGCCCAAGGAAGAGAATATAATATTCATTTTAATTAAAGTTGACTTGACTTTGGGCGCCCAAATAATACTTAGCTATTTAACTTTATCAAAAGCAAATATATCTCCAAGTTGGATGACCTCATGAAAGAACACAAGTTAAAACAACTTAAAGTTGTGTCTAGGCGTTGGGGGCCAAAAAGCACAATATTAAAATATAACTTAAGTTGCCAACTTTCCAAAACAGGCTCCAAGAAAGCTAGAGACGCTTCTGCATATATTGCCCTGCTAGAAATAGACACCGAGTGCTGAATTGCTGTCAAACTGCATTGCTAAAAATAGCACTTACTAAAAATAGCATACTGCTAAAAATAGTGACTCCAATCTTTGTTTGAGCACAAACTGGTAGTCGTCGTAACTTAACTAAAATAGTAAGTCCAAAAATATCCTCTGATGAAAATGCATGTCACACCCTTCTGAAGCCCTTCAAAAACCTAGAAAGACCCAAAAGAAAAAAATGCCAAACTCCTACAAACAACGCCCCTAAAAACTCAGAAGGAACCTCCTAGAAAATAGGAAACCCTAATTCTGCCTCCGATTAGCTTGCGGGCCTCCGAGATAGGCTAAAGGTCATCAGAAGGAACTACTGTTGAGAAGGGGACATTAGATAATCTTGAGGTGAATCCCAACTATATTGCGTGGGAACTAGGTAAGAGCCTAACCCGCACCCCCCACCCCCCAATTTTTTTTTCTTCAGTTGAACACTAAAATCAGCAAAAATAACATTGAAAATCATTTGGAATTTTTTATGCTACATTTCAAATGTAATTCATATGATTTAAATGTGATTTAATGAAAAAACTAGCCAAACATCATTTTCCTTGATTTCTTTTTAAAAACGTGATTTTTTCTACTAAGAAAATCAGGAATTGCATTGATTTGTGATTAATCACTAATTTTCTTAGATTTTTGCTTCTATGCCAATGACAATTGGACATCATCAACATTGTTGCACCCATACATTATTTTTGGTATTGAGTCATTTTCAAGCCAGTATGGTTGTTGTTTATTGTTAACATCTTTGTAGGACCAACAAAAGGAGATTTATAGTGTATCAAAATTATTTCAGTCCTAAATGATTGACCTGTTAAATCCCAACAACCTTCTTGCTAACATATGTTAATTATTATTTGTGGACAACATTGCTTTTCTAACCTTGTGCAACTCTTGCAGCCCCGAGCACAATTTTTGTAAACCCTAGTGCACTGTGTTTGTGGACTACACCAGCAAATTTTGCTTGCAGTGTTTTTTTTGTTTGCTTTGTGTCTTTAACAAAAATTATCCTTCAATGGTCATGGATCTAATCATTGAGACTACATTTTTAATTGAATATTTAAAGATAAAAGGCTTTGATATCAAATGTTATAAGAAGAAAGCAACGGGGTAAACAGGCACATGTTGGAGTGCGTGTTCACAATTATTTATAAATGAGAGAGAAAGCTACATTGGCTGTAATTGACATTATGTAAGTTACGTAGTTATGTTACTAGACATAAATAATCTATAAGTCATTACAAATTTACGACATTACAAACATCAATATCTGATGTCATAATTTAAAACTGTCTAAACATTATACATTCTGACTTTTGATTTGCATTTATTGCAGCAAATGAAATTTTGTTCAAAGAGAATTACATTCATATTGCTCCTCTGGAATAAGATTTTTCGTCTCTTGGAAATCTTGGATCTCTAAAGGAGGTCTTCATAGAAAATTGTTAGGATCCATTTTTTATTGATTGAAAAGCTCTTCAACTTAGGCCTTCAAATTTGATCTAAAAAAATTACTAGGTTTAGCCCCTAAAGCTAGTGCAGATCAATATGGTAGCGCTGTAGATGTAGCTAAGGGAGCAATAGAGGGTGGTTAAGGACACTAAGCAATGAACGACATATAGGTGTGATGATGCTATTTTAAGGTGGGGAGGAGGCATAGCTCAATTGTTCATGTTAAGTTGCCTAGCTTTGAAGTTGCAGGTTCCATACCCATAGGTGATTACATTGGTTTGGTTTCTTGGTGACATCAGTGATAGTGATGACATCATCAACCAGATTAGGGTCTTTAGCAAAGGAAGTGCTATGTTGCACAATTTGATTATTCTGCATTGGCCAGGTGGTGAAATTTAATCTTTTTTAAGAAAATGGGTTGAATTGGATGATTACGTTCAAGTGTCTTTGGCTAAACTTTTACTATTTATTCTTGTTCACTTAATCAACATCTTGTCATTAGTAGTATAACTATAGTCAGCACACTGTCAACAGTAGTAGTCCACTTTGTGCACATCTAGTTAATAGGATCTACGCATGCCTTGTGGCAAAATTAGGTGTTTTCCTTCCATTTTTTGTTTTTTCAATTATTTTGTACATGAACCCAAATTTGATGGTTGTATATGTCTATGGTTTCTTAGTATTTGAGCTCTGCTTAAGTACTTGACCTTTGGGAGGTCATAAATCCTGCATACAAACTCCATTTGAGCTCTTTTTTGAAGTGTTGCATAGCTAGTTGCAAGCTTTGCATACATATTTGCTTTTTATCCTCGGAGTATTTTTCTATGGTCTTGATGCCTTTGAAGACAAAGGCTGCTATCTAGGAATTCCTATGTTTTTAGGGTACAATATTCAACCATGGATCTCTTCTTTTGATCTTGCATTGAATACCGAGGGCATGTGCTAGGCATATGCGGATGAAAAAGGTCTCATTTGCTGAAGATAAGGAAGATTCTTTTCACAAAACTGTTGATCAGTTCAGTGGCATTGTATTGATCCATGTTGCACTTCAATAGATTTTAACCTAAATGAGTAAAATGATTTCCAAGGAAATGTTCGATATGTTGTTGTGAACATGATATATTACCTAACTAGTTTCATATTAGGTCCTATTCACACTCACATACTTAAGCTTACTTAAAGTCATTTACTTTTTTGTGTCTCATATCATAGGATTAAGACACTTGTTATGATCTTAGTCTATCCTAGGGTTTCGTCCTTGGCTTTATAACAAGGGTTTTCACATAGTATATTGCATTAGTTTCATTTATGTATCTAATGAATTTTTTGTCGTCATAGCATTTCCATTGCTTCTTTCTTGCATGGAAGGTTGTTTTAGTTGCAGGTGATCCTCGGTTTTTGTGGGGTTGATCAACAACTTTTACATGTTATGAAAGCTCCAAATCTGCAATTTCCTTCCCTTGTTCGGAGAGTTTTCACCAAAGAACTGTCATATGGTTCATCTTGGTTCAAAATAAACCTCACAATTGAGTTCAAAAGGCCTAAACAATTATAAATTGATATCAAATTTGATAGGAGTTCACAGAAAAAATTGACCTTTTTTTCGCGTTTGCCAGAATTGAGTTCATACTAGTTTGTACAATCATGCAGATCTGTGTCGCTGTATAGTCACATTTGCGATTGCTAGAAAGCCATTGTATCTTCAAAATTTCATAGGGAGTATTTGCTTGTGTCATCCCAGTACAGTAGCCAAAAAAAGTTTCCATATCTGTGCATTTTTATTGGTAATGCAGTCTCAAGTGGGTACAACGCATGTGGGTTGTTGGGATCAACGATTGAGGTTTTTTTTTGCAGGTCAAAACCCTTGTTAATGACCAGTCCATGAGGGCTTAAACTTCTCTGTTGGCGAATAGTTGAAGCAGTGAGAATTGCCACCTTTGTTGGTGTTCAACGCTGAAACACAACCCCTCTTGCTCTCAGACTCAGAGCCACCACTGCCATGCTTAGACCAGCAGCTCCACTCAAACAATGTGTGTGCTTCATAAAGGTGGACTTTTTTTTGAGAGGCATAACTTGGGCATACAATATTGGATTTTCACAAACAAATAGGTGTTATAAAGCTGGTTTTGCATACTTTGCAGCCATTTGTTTGGCTTTTCTTGATTTTTCCCTAGATACTTATTATTTTAATTTGAACTCATATTTTTTACTTTGGTTTAGCTTTTGGAAAAATTGCATTTAAGTGGACTTTTTTTGTATGACTGGGTTGATTGCTTGTATTTTAAGGGGTCTATTGCTATTTCTCTTTCCTATTTTCTGTATTTTTTGTGTATACACAATGAATCAAACCCAAATTACTCCTCTCAATCCATACAATTACTATGGATGGAAGAAAACAAATGGAGATACAACTAAAGAAATGAGGGTTATACAGAGTTACATTGGGTAAAAAACTTGAACCAACAGCTGTTGCAGAAAAGAGAAAGTGGTACAACAGGTGTGATGGAGCCTACAGAACATTATGCATGTCTATTTCTCCTAATCTCCTTTGTCACATTGGTTTTGCACAACATCAAATCAGATTTGGACTACATTGGAGAGTTTATTTGGGAAGCAGGAGACTTTGTGAGGTTTTCAGTATTTATGATCTTGCTTTAATTTCTATGTCATCACGTGCTGATTGGGTCTCATTCATGTATTACTTTCAACGGGTGTTTTTAAATTTTTTTTTGATGTCTAAGTCATCATATCCATTTGTCTATTTTGCTTTTAGGGAAAAACAATATTAGGTATGGACGGGTGAGTGCATTGTTCTCTAAATATCAATGCTAAAACCGGCTGCTTGTCTGCAAGAAAACCAAATTTACAGGTTACCAATTGTTCCAGAATTTTTATTTCATAAACAGTTATGTTTGAGCCATAACATTCATGTTGTGTTTACACAGGCCTCTATGCTTCACTGCTTACATTTCTCTGTTCAATTTGTTATGAACATGTTAGTTTTCTTTACTATTCAGTTAACAATTTATGCATGTGATTTGTTCGCATCAGAACCAACCTGTGTTGGAGAAAGACCGCTACAAAATTCGTCAAGCATTTATTGCTAATCCGGGAAACTCTCTTATCGTTGCTGATTATGGGCAGGTGTGGTGCTTGATTGTTACTATATAAATATGGAGCATTACAAATAAATTAGATTTTATCTCTAGGTGCTTCAAAATTTTGTATGACTGTCAATTTCTTATTGGAATGCCTGTTAAAAGTTATTTCTGAATGTTTAGCTAATACATGAGTTTGTGTTAGGGTCTTGCAGTTGGAATTGAGGATTCTTGCTCATCTTTCAAATTGTAAGAGTATGCTGGATGCATTCAAAGATGGAGTAGATTTTCATTCAAGAACTGCTATGAATATGTATCCACATGTACGTGATGCTGTAGAGAAAAATAATATTTTGCTTGAGTGGGATCAACAAACTGATGAAGAGAAACCTCCATTACCTTTACTGAAGGTAAGAATTGAAATTTTGTTATTATATCCTCTGAATTGATGCCTCCTACAGACATCTAATTAAAAGCAAATGGCATAGAATAATTTAGGGCAGGTTAGGAAAGGCAAATACTACTGGAAAAGTTCATTTTTGAGTTAATGCATCAGTTTATGTATTGCTGAAGCTAATGTATGTTAGCATCTTGTAACATTAATCTGTGATTGCCTGGCAAAATTTGTGTTATTCAAATGCTCAGGTTATAGTTGGGCCAGTAATCTTTACTGCATTGATTTTCATGAAAATGTTTCAAGGTGTGAATCATGCAGTAATTCGATGACAAGTAGAATATCAAATGTATCATTTGGTAGCACACTAACTTAGGGTAGTTTTTCTTTCATATGAGTTTATGCTTCATATATTAAAAGCTCAAAATTGTATTGGTTGTCAATTGGAAATACGTATTCTCTGTTTTCAATACTAATAATTTTTCTAGTTGGTTATACAAGTAGTTAATGATGATGCCATTGTGATAGAAAATGTGTAAGCTGCTTAGAGGGTATAAGGGTTTTTCAGCTAGTACCAAGAAACCATATTTTGATTTTGCTTCCAAAGATGTGATTAGGTTAATTAAATATTTGCTTGATATCTATTGCTATTATTTGCTTTTATGGTTGATCAAACTGGAAAAAGGAACTCTTTGCTTGGAGCTTTGATTGGTGTTTTGCTGGCATCAATTATTATCTATGTTCGACGGCCTGTCGGGGACGGGGACGGGGACGGGGGGACGACAGGGGATGCGTTTCCGGGACGTTTCCTAAGGGGGCAATTATTTAGGGGACGACAGGGGACGACGACATACAAAATACATTAATATATATGATTTTTTCAAAATTTATTAATATATTAGAGAGAGAGAGGGAAAGAGAGATAGATATGTCAATAAATTAATAATTGATAACAACAATATCAATATGTAAGTAAATTGCGAGAGTAGTACTATAATAGCATAAGAAATGTCATTAAAGCATTATAAAATTTATCACAGCAGTATCAAACATAATAAAACCATGGTCTATCAATATGAAATATCCAAATGTCTCAAAAATGTATCTAGAAGTCTCAAAGTTCAAACATGAAAATCAAAATATTAAATACAACAATCTATGAAATTAAGCCTCATTCGGGCTATGAATATCCAAAGACTCAGAACTATCTGAGTCACTATCATCCTCTGACAAGAGTGGAACTAAAAGATCTAATATTTAGTCTTTTTCAGACTTTAGCCCAAACAATTAAAACATTAAACAGTTGGTGGGCCCCGCGTGAAGGAACTAAACCTTTAAAAAATCATTTTTTAATATATTTTGACTTGCAGCTTGCGGGGGACGGCTAGTCATCCTCGGTACAAGGAACCGTCCCCAATCCGTCCCCAATCCGTATAGGGGATGGAGAAACGTCCCCAATCCATCCCCAATCCGTATTGGGGATGGGGAAACGTCCCCAAATTGAAGGAAACGTTTCCTGGCATTTCCGATGGATTTTGTATTTTCAGGGACGGCAGGGGGACGTCCCCTTTGCGTTCCCCCGTCCTGGGACGGCAAGGGACGGGGATAGGGGGTTTTGGGGGAGGGGACGCGTCCCCGTGTAACCTTGATTATTATGTTTTCTTTAATTCTATTGATTGAATGGTTAATGATCCCCCCATTGCTTTGTTTGTCACTGATAGTTACATTACATTCATCCCAAGCTCATAAACTATCAAGCTTAGTAGGATTTGTTCACATGTAGCTTCTATTCTAGGATCAGTTTGAGCATCCAGCTTCAGACCTAGGTTCTTTTGTATTGAGCATCTAGCACAAACATTTTATGTACAAAATATAGATCTTAGCAGACTATAATAGAAAATAATATTTTATCTCATCAAGATACCAAATATCAAAATAGCAAAAGCCAAAATTACATTAAGTACTAAATTGGAGTCTTTCGAGGTTGAGAATCCAAATTAAAGCTTCAGTATTATTTATTAGTGTAATGTCCCACCCCCTTTTGTATATATTTTTTGTTTTATTTTCTGAATACTGCTGTTGTAACCTTTTTTGTTTTTGCTTGTTTAAAAATGTATAAATAAAGCAGAAATTCTGAAATAACCATAAACCAAATACCTAGTTGCTAAAACCAAAATAATGACAAATACCCAGATGTAGATTAATCATTTAAATCGCAATAGAAACATACTCATTTCTCTGTTCATAAATTGCAGGTCTGATATAAAATAATACAGCCAGTTAGATGCTACAAATAGCTCCAAAATGGAGTCAATACAATGTTCAACCACTTTCCAAATGATAACTGCAGCAACAAACAATAAGGTGCCTCAAATTAAACAATACCCAACTCCTAGAATGGGGCACTTTGCTCCAAAATTCCCACACTTCCCTCCTTGGATGGTATGGCCAAAAATGAATGGAATATGGTGGTTGGGGAGTGTTATCTCTAGTTTATACTAGCAAATGAAGTCCTCCCTTTCCTCTGGAAAATTTTAATGTCCCCTTCTCGAGCGTGATCAATTCAGTTGACCGTTGGCCTATTCTGGAGACTCGTAGGCTACTCGGAGGGTAAAAATTAGGGTTTCCCATTTTGGAGGTTGTTGTTGCTCGAAATTTGGAGATTGATTTGCGGATTCTTTCTGGGTTTTTAGAGAGCTTCGCAGTGGTATGATTTGCAGTGCAATCCAAGCATCTTTTGGAATTTACTATTTTTAGTAAATTCTATTGTTGGCAATGGTCCTGTGGTTTCCATTGCAGTTGACTCTCTTCTTCAGACAATTCAGTTGGTTTGATCATTTTTGGCCTTGGGATGCATTTTGGAGAGATAAGTTCAATTAATTTAAATAATGTTATATTTTAATGTTGACCCCTTGGCCTAGCTTCATCACTTCAAGTTGTTCTAAAAAGGTGGTCTTCATGGGTGGATGCCTCATTGGAGGTAATTTAATATTTTCCTAAGATCTAATATCTTGCTTAAAAAGGGAGATTCCTTGTTGAGCTTATAAAAGGAGACCTCTTCTCTTCATTTGATCATCTTATGTCTTCTGTATTGTTATGCTGCCGAAATGGTATCAGGATTGCTTCAAGGAATGTATGCCTCCTAGCCTTGGCTCGACTTCTTGCTTGAAAGATAGCAACTAGTGGAGAGTTAGTTGTAGTTGAGTGGTCTTGTAGTGAGATTTTGCATTGTAGTGGTCTTTTTGCATGTTGGAGTTGAGTTCTTGCTTATTCTATCAAATTCTGGAGTTGCTGATTTCATGGCTGATTGTAAGTTTCCTTCATAGCTTTCATAATAAAATTATTCTTGTTCTGGGTATTGAACCTTTGAGTTTCTAAGCTTGGTGCGACCATTCCTAACAAGTTGCAGATTTTATTATCATGAACTTAATTTTCTAGAGAGAAGTCACCCTTCCTTGAGGGCCGTACCATTCTGTACTTGCCTTGAATTCCGTGCAAAAATATACATGAGCTTTTGGGTCTGTTTCATGGATGTAACTTGGGCGCCATCATTATAGGAAGCTAATGCATTTTTTGGGGTCATTTGGGTGAGTCTAGTGTGAGTTACAAGCATTTTAGTAGGGTTCTGTGTTGCTGGTTATGCATTTTCAGTCCATGTTCTGTCATATCAGATTTAGGTAAATGCATTTTGGTGAAGGGTTTGTGATTGGAAAGTCTATTTGGGCTTTGGAGAGATCTTAGTTCATTATTGCAGCATTGGAGAGCTTCTAATCTTTGTTCTTTGCAGGCACTCTCTATTACTTGTAAGCTGAACAGTAGTACTGTCAACACTTCTTAATCTGTCTCTTCATGCTTTTGTAATTCCCGCTGAATAAGTGGAAGAGGCTGGCTTGCTGCCTATTTTACGATTTGAATTGCATTGTAGTTCTTAGTATCTCCGCCATATGGTAGCTCCATTCCCACTTTGGGTTGGAAAGCACATCCTTGGCGTCGAGTTTACTTTCAGCATTGTAATTTGTAGGGACCCTTTGACCATATGTTTGTCCACCTTGGACACATTCTTGGTTAGAGTTACTCAGTTCAGCAGTACATGAAGATCCTCTGACCATATGTTCACACCTTGCCCAACTCGGGATCCTGGTGTACATCCTTGGTTAGAGTTGTATTCCGCATCTTTGAGTTTTAGAGCTAACCCTAACGGGTGCATGTTGTTTGTAATTGCATTGAAAAAATTGAAAAAATTGGTTTGGAATATTTCAAAAACATACTCGAATCCCAAGAGCTAAATAGCAATGCAAATGGTATCCAGAACCTTCCCAAAATACTGCAATGTGGTACGGCCTAGTTGAAGTAATGGTACGACCAACAACCAACAATAAAGGCATTCGCAAACAACACCAATATGCAATATATTCCCTGTGCATAGATCATTGAAACAAACCTCTAATCTACAAACAAACTCCAAAAATCTGCGATAACAATCTCCGACAAGACCTCTGAATGAAGCCTTCAACAAGCAAGTTTGGGAGATCTTTCACTCTTGCAGCTATTGTTCTGTAATGTCCCCTTTCTAGGGGAAGCACTTAAACCTGTATCTAGCACTCAAAGTGTTTCTCAAAGAGGCATTAGAAGCGTTAAAGATCAATAGGTTTCAGTGATAATATTGAATAAGATCAAAGATGATATGAATGTTTCATTCTTGTCAAAGGATTATTCATTTCCTTCACTATGAATGATTCTTCTAAATATATTTCATAAGTACTTTAGGTTAGATATTAAACATCTCTCAAGATCCCATAGATGGAATTCTATTATACCATTAATCACCATAGCGAATGAATAGAATCATTATTGCTTATAAGGCTCAATAATTGCTACAAGAATCATTATTGGATAGTCAAAATTAAATATTATATATATATATATATATATCTCGTATATATTGTATGTGTCCACCGTCTATGATGTATCTATGAATTTTAATATATAAATATACATATATATATATATCTAAATATCCTATTTGTCAATCATCATAATATATATATATATATATATATATATATATATATTTGTCATTTATATTTAACCATCACAATATATTTAGATATGTTCATAAATCATAACATACCTATATATTAAATATATTTATAAGTGTTAACTGAGATGTAAATTAATAATGTATTTGATATCTAAATCTACTAGTCTTACCTTCTGCATACACAAGTAGTTATAAACCTTTATTATAATACTTACCTCTCTGTTGGCTATGCTTTTACATATATCAGAGATTTTGCAATTTAATACTTTTGTCTTCTACGTACATATTCCACCACTTCAATTTTTATTTCTTTTTGGTTTTCCAATGTTAATGTGCCAGATGCGCAGAGCAAGCTGCCTACCGTGTATTCTCAAATTTCTGTTTGCTGCAGATAGACGTCTATTTCCAGTGCTTGATGATTTTTGTTCTCTTCTATTCAATGTCTTCCTCTTCCCCATTTATACTTGCTTTGACCCTTATTTATGGTTGCTGCTGGGGACGTGGCTTTTTGTCTTGTCTTTGCTTGGAACCAATTCATAATCAAGGGTCATTCTTTTGATTGCTTCCTTAATAAAGTGTTTGCTATTGTTTATGCTAAGGAGTTCGTATTGTCTTAATTTTGATATTTTTTATAAGTTATGGTTTATATTTTATTTTATTTCTTTCTTTTTTCTTTGTAATTTATTTTCCTTTGTTATAGTTTGTGGAACTATATATATTTATTAGTTTATTATATTTATATGATTTTCATGTATGAGTATTATAGCCAGATTTATATGTTTATTCTATAGGAGATAAATAGTGGTTAAAACAAAATATAATAATATTATAATTTTAATTGTAATTTTACTTATATTTATATTTATATATTGTAATGATTATACTTTTTAGTATTTGTAATATTATACTTAATAATTATAATTATAATATTATCTTTGATAATTATAATTATATTAATATATATTTTATTTATTCAGTCGTGTTTCAACACTTAGTTATTTTTATATTTTGGTGTTCTATTTCCGGGACGACATGTTCCTTCTAAGGGTTTTCATCCTCAAAAGGCATTGGACACCAATCATAAACCAGCAAAGGTCATATCCACAATAATATTCAAGCATAACCAAATGAGCTCTCCAAACCTCCTTTTATACTTTTCCATTGAACTTTCGAGAAGTTATATTTAAAAAATCACATTTAATAAAAATAATTCCTTTTTGGCAACAAAAGACCCTTTTTGAATAATAATAATATTGTGACATGCAAAGTCCCTATTTTTTACATCCAAGATTTAAAACATTTCATCCCGGTTTCGACGAGCTATAACACCAAGGTGCTTTTTAAATATTTTAATTAATATTTGGCAACCTTAGTAAAATAATTAAAATAAAGCCATTAATACACCCATTTTACAAAAACTGCTCAAATGCATCAGAATCGAAAACTGATTGCACTAGAGTGATCCTAATGAAAAATATGATAAACGGAGCCAACAGGGTGACTTATTATAAATAGAAACCCTCTCCAAGAATCTTGGAGAGCACACCAAAAGCCGAAAATCACCCCGTAAAGTGGCATACAAGTCCTCTCGACCTCCTGAGCTCATTGGGATCATCAAATAACTCCTCTAATCATGTTGACACATCAACAATGTCAATGCCAACTGCACTACAAGAGAATCCAGAAATGGGGACATGACAATTAGAACTTTATACTAAGTTACTGGTTCTTTTTTGGGTCTGGGTTTGGGTTCGAGGGTTCAGTTTGTAGGTTTGGGAAAAAAAAATTTTGGTGTTGGGTTTGTTAATACAAAAACATATAAAAATCAGAAATATATACATATTTGCAGTAGTAATTAAGTTCAAAATACACCACTATATTAATAGTCAAATAACATAGCAAAAATACAGCACCACTTTCATAGTCAAATATTAAAATATTAGTGATACTCAAATGTCATGATATAAAATTACAAATTAAAGTTCAAACATAAAAATGTCAAGTGTTTACAATCACTATCAGCCATTATTTATAATTGATCAATCTGAATCATATGGGTCATCAAAAAAAGCATCATCAACATCCATATCAGATGCTACATTTTGTGTAGAACCACAAATAACATCAATGGCACTCGCACTCGCACTGCCATTAGCATTGACACTACCACTCACCCTCATTAGCTGCCTCAGGCTCATAGTCATCATCAATATCAAGTGCAGCTAAGTGACTTGTGGAAGCATCCAAGTCAAGACGCTCTGGCTCAATATCCCACCTCCTTGAGTCTCCTTTGTAGGAACTTTGTTTGTGTGTAAGTAGGTGCAAGTTTGAATGCACAAACATCAAGTCCTCCGCCTTTTTTGAATAAAGCCTATTGTGCTTTATTGAGTGGATGGATTATGTGCTCCAATTATCTCAAAAGAAGATGAACTAGCAACCTATTCAGACCAAATTAAATAGTTAAGAGTTACAAAATTTAACTAAATAAAATATAAACTAAAATTAAAATTACAAAATATATAACTTAAATTTAAAAGATAAAAGAGTTTGACTATAAAACTTACTTGGGATAAAAAATTTATTGCAAGAGGTTGGAGGTGCATGTATTCTTGGCCATGGAAGTTCCACCAACTATGAGCATCCACCCTGTACTTGTCTCGAAGAGCATCAAGACCACAATCACTGGAGCATGCAAAACCCATGAACTCAGCCCTCACTCGATCACGTTGGTCACGATCACTGAAGAGTCTACGAAGTGCTGCCTTGTACCCTTGACCCACTTCAACATCTCTATATGAAGCAAGTCTTGATGAAGTAGAAAGTATCTTAGCGCTATAATATTTGGGACTCAATGCAAAAGCAAGAAGATGCAACAGAGTGGTCATTTTGTGTAGAAACCCTAGTTTCCCCTATTCTCCGAATCTGACAGTTTTCTGAATCTTTTCTGACATTTTGGTTTTTTTTGCAATTTTTTGAGATTTTTGCATAAATAAAGAAGAATGCGATTTTGCTTGGAAATAAGAAATAAATTCAAATAAAATACTTCTACTTTGATAACAGGAGATTTTGATGCCAGTCTAAATGCCAATCTATTATTTGTTCTTCCGGGACAGTTACATAAATGATCTACTGACATGCAATGAAAAAATAATAATTTTTAATGTAAAAACCTGGTAAACCAGCAAAAGCTGAAGGTACAGATTTGGTACGGCTGAGTTAATAAATGCTCTTCTCCCTCTGAATGGTGATTGCAGATGACTCCCAATATGCAGGCGCCTCCAGTGATGAAGGTTTGAAACAAATCTAGAAGGCGTTTCTCAAAGGATGAAGAAACACGTCTTTTGAGCAGGTACGGCCTGACAGATTAGTACGGCCTGTCAGTAACAGCATTAAAGATTGTACGGCCTCCTCAAAATCAATGTCCAAGTCTCTGTATTGGTGCGCCTAGATGAATAGATACTCTCTGAATGCAAACACTGAATAAACTCTGAAGGTTGAATATTCTCTAAAGCTCTGTGATTCCTCCTGAATGAAGAAACCTCTGCTGCAATAAATCAAGTGGTATTTCACACCCTCTGAATTGCTTCCAGTGGAGATGGCTCGTTCCCCAAGGAATTCGAACTTGAAACCCTAAAGTCTCTTGCTCAGATCAATTTGATCAGTTTCTCAAAATCAATAATCTCATAATCGCACAATTCCCAAGGCAAATGCACTATAAGGCTGAAAAGTGCGATTTCCTTAAAAATAGGGTTTTTAATTAATATTTGACTTTTAATCTTTTAATTTCTCCATAGTCTCAGCCAAATATTTTAATATGAATTTAAATGCCAAAATGACCCCTTCTGATGATGGCGCACCCCTCAAGAAGAATCACTTAAGTTATAATTTAATATTATAACTTTATATTATAATCATTAAATAATTAATATTTAATTAATACAATTAAATATTAATATTTCTCCCGTTACTCATCCGATGACTTCGACGAAGCTACGAACACTGAAGTGATTCTGAGCTGCCAATCTCATACTTTAAAAAAGCGGTGCGGTGGCGTGGTTTTGAGACCGCACCAACACGAATAAAGTCTCCCAACGGACGCTCTATCCTCTCTTGAACAAAGTATTCAGCATGCTAAGATTGCGAGTAAGATCATGCTTTCAACTCCAAGGTTCCTTAAGTGCGAATAGGCTCAGTTTGGCTTGATGTGATATTGCTGGTATTTTCAAGGGGACTTACACAATTGTTCGACGGCTAACAACAAACAGCAGACAAAGGGCTTTCGTGTAATTCAAATGATTTGGCAGGTGAGCGCAAGTTTCCTAATTCTAACCGGAAATGAACTGAATTTAAAAGGGTGTAGGGCCTAAGAAGTTTATGTTCTATTCTAAATGCAGGATATGTGGAGCTTTGTTTCAATAGACTTCAACCGGATTTCACCTAGCCTCCGTCGGACAGCCTCAGAAAATCGGTGCAATCTTCAAGGGAAACAGCGAAAGATGTTCAAGTTATAATTTAACATACATACACCATCTAACGACGATATAAGTATGTAAACCACAACCGAAGTTAAACAAAAATAATCTCCAGTCGACCACACAAGGCGAACTTATCATCAACAAGCCGCTAGTGGTATGGAATAAAGCGAAGCTATCTCAATAAAACACCACACACCAAAGTAAGCTACTTGCATGAATTTAAACTACTTGGATACGAAAGGAAGAAGAAATCTTGCTAGCATTTCATGACAAGACGAATTCCATCATCAATGAAAAGATCTATTATCATAAAATGTGTTACACAACAATCTCCTCAAAAGTTTTCAAAGGGAAAACTTTCTCTCTTCTCCAAATTATGCAAAAATGCTCTACAATGCTACACTATCTAGCTCTAATGCTCTCTCAATGTCTACTCTAATTCTAATTTTCTAATCTTCTAATCTAATGTGTTACAAATGAGGGGGACTCCCCTATATAGCTAGCCAAGTCCCAAAAGACGGCTAGGGTTACAATCAATAGAGTGGCCAGAATCGTGCCACCTCAGCCCTAAATAATATTGCCCTAAAAACGCCACAGAGGAGAGTGGGGTAATAAATGCGCCATAATGTCCACCATCATCCTTCTAGAAGATTCCATTTGTAGACGCGTTCACACTGTTCTCGATCTTCTTTCTTGGTGTTGTTCTTTGATTTCTTCCACTTGAGGGTTTTCATCTTTGTCACTTCGAGTTATACTAAGTCTTAACACTTAGCCATTTTCTTGTAAATTTTCCTCCTTCGAGATTGAAACTCATCTTCATCGTGCTTCCACTTCAAGTCATCGCTCAGGCTTCAACGTTCCTCCTGCAAAACAAGCAAGGAGAGGGATATTAGAATACTTCATGATATAAACTTAACTCACTCACCTGATCCTCACGCTCCAACTTTCAAGCGTTCATTGCCAACTTTGCGTTCAAGTTCATGCCTTAGACAAACTTCATCTTTGAGAAATTCATTTCACCTGCTGGAGCTCTGATAACCTCGATTTTATTCATTTCTGGCTCAAGTAAACTATCTTCACGAAGGATTCGAGCAAATTCACCTATGCAGTTCCTTTCAAATTCATCATCTAGAGGATCTTACCTTGAAAACACATTTTCTTCACACTTGCCTTAGAAAATTTTCAAATTTCCCTTAGGAAATTCATCAACCTGGTGCTCATCAAAAATCTTCATCCCAGAATCCTCGACAAACTGTGGAAGACCTTAAAATCCACTCCTCATCGATAAACTTCGATACCCAGAAGAAAATTTCCTCCAGAACACGTCAAATCTATGGGTACTCAACGAACGGGTTCATTTAATTTTCTGGAATTTTGAACCTTAGAAAATTATTTCCCTGTGAAATTTAAATTCATTCTTCACATCTGTGAGTATCCTGTGTTGCTCTGACTTGGAAAAATTTTATATCAACCCGTGCAGCTGGCTTTCACTGACTTCATCTTTGGCGGCCCATCTGTGCTTCAAGAAAAATTCCATCACCTCTCCAAACTTAAGCATTTTTCTAAGGAAGAAAATATTTTGTGCCTTAGAAAAAATTTTAAATCACTTCGAAAATTTTGCCTTAGAAAATTTTATATCCAACTCGACCAATTTTGCCTGTGAAAATACCAACTTCACTTAGAAAATTTTATTCCTAGAGATGCCTGGCACATTTTATTTTCCAGCCACCACTTGTATTTCATTCCACACTTGAAATATTTCATCACTCATCTTTTATTTCATTTTACCATCCTTAAGGCATATAGCACACTGAAAGAAAATCACGCCCTATCATTTATCTTCACCACCACACACTCTAGACTTGAAGAGGAAAATCACGCCTTAGAAAATATCCTCAACACCTTTTAGCATTCACACTTTTGGCGCATCTAACACTTGAAAAGGCATAACGCCTAGTATCTACCAAGCTCTCACCACGCCTTTGGAGTATTTACTAGCCTTTTACTACGCTTTAATCACATTTCACCCTATTCACCACCCTCTATTCACTTATTACACCTCAAACTAGGCGCATTTCCATGTAGGCAAAGGATGGGCGCATTTTGCTTGTGTAGAAGGAATCTTTTCAACGCCTTGACCTTGTGACTCTTGAGCTTCTCCACGTTTGTCTTCACATGCCCTCTTTTGGGCGCATTTGATGCCTTGTGAAGGATAAAACTTGGCGCATTCTTCCTATGGAGGTGGATGAACTTTCAAACGCCACCCAACAAGTGGCTCTTCACCTTCTCAGTTTTCGTCTCTACATGCCTTGTTTTGGGCGCATTTTGCCCATGTAGGAGGATGAAAAAGTTGACTTTGTCTTGACCAATTTGCTTTGGGCGCATTTCAGCCTGGGTGAAGGACGAGTTTTGATACTTAGAAAATTTTCATGCTTGGCATCTTGAGTTGGGCGCATTTTGCTATAGGAGGCGGATGAAAACTGTTGACTGCTTTGACTTCCTTGTCTCTTGGGCGCATTTCACCCCCTGAGCAGGATGAACTTCATACTTAGCAAAATTTTGAGCTCCAACTTTTCCTTGAGGGCGCATTTTAGCATGTGTACTGGACGAAGTTCAACACTTAGAGAAATTTCATGACCTCCAGCTGAGATGGGCGCATTTTCAAGGAAGTGAAGGATGAAGTTCCAGACTTAGCTATTTTTCCCTTCCTCTGCCAGCGTTCATGCCCCTGCTATTTATAGTAAATCCTCTGATTCTCAAACTTCGAAAGCTCAGATTGCCTTGAAATTTTGACCACTGGACCTTCATGACCTGGTTAGCCTGTTGACATTGCCATTTTGAGCTGACTTACTAAAAATAGCACATTTTGAGAAGTGTTTTGCTATTTATAGTAACCTCTCGTTTTTGGTACTTCCACAGCTCCGATTAGCTTGAAATTTTAATGAGGCGCTCCTCACCACGTGACCTGTTGGCTGACACTGACGCATGCGCTCAATTTACTATTTTTAGCCAGTTTCCAATTTGACTTACTATAAATAGTAAGTGCTCTGATCGACTTGAAATTTCACCAGCAGATGGCCTGAAGGACGCTGATCGCAGTGGTTTACACCGGATTTTGAAGATTCTGACTTTTTATGCCTATTTTTAGGCTCCGAAGCTGGAAACCCTAATTCACTTTGCATGCGTATCAAATGAACTCTGTTTGCTCTCATTTCCGCGACACTGTGATCAGCTCGTGATTCTGAACTGCTGGGAGGTGGCTGCCGGGACACACCTGCTAAAAATAGCAAGTTCCTTACTGAGTGAGAATCCTCGTTTGCATGTCACACCATCGCGAAGCTCTCGAAAAACCCATCAGGAATCACCTGACATGCAAAAGAAACTTCGACATGCAAACCCTAAAAATAGCCTCAGAAGGCTGAATCCTGAAAGTGGTCGCCTCGACTTGCATGTTACGTCATCGCGAAGGTCTCGAAAAACCCAGAAGGAATATCCAGACATGCAAAGAAAATCTC
>VDFB02159971.1:0-18532 GCA_007258455.2 Sequoia sempervirens
AACTCATAGAGTTTTGTGGTGGTCATCTAATAAGGTGCCTAGGATTGAGGCTCAACTCCTGGAACTAGGTCGATAGAAAATTTGAATTCCTGCTTTGGAGGAAATTTTGTAAGTTCATGAGGGAATACGTCTTGGAACTCCTTAAGAATAGGATAGTGATCTAAATATGACTCCTTGCTATCAGGATTATTAACATGCATCGCATAAATTGCACACCCCTTTTAATGATCCTTCTTGAGCTACATCACAAAAATATATCTAAGCTCTAAGGGTCTCTGCATTCCACAAACCTCAACTGGGTTTCCATAATCATCTAGATAGTTGACCACCTTATCCTCATAGTTCACTAAAGCCTTATGCACAACTAACCAATTTATTCCCAAAATTACATCATATGAGCCTAAGGGTGCCAGATAAAAGTTGACTTGAGTTTGAAAGGTTGGAAGCTCTAACTCACTGCAAAACAGATAGGTATCTACCCTCTGCTCTGCTCGATTACCATATTGGACTATCCATGAATTTTCCATGTATCTAGGTCTAATGGGTATCTTAGATATTATTCTAGGATCTATGAAACATTCAGTAGCTCTAGTATCAATTAAAATAGAGACAAATTGGCCATAGAGCTTACCCATTAGCTGAATTGGTGAAGCCTGATATTCTACCTATATGTTATCCATTGCAGTGTGGATTTGGTGATTCTGTTGATAGCTTTCTTCCTTCCGCCACTTTGACCACTGATGATAATTTGAGTCATAATGGTTTCCTCCACAAGTATAACATCCATCTTGAGGCCCTTTGCAACCTCTTGGCTTGGCCTCTCTAAATCCTTTCTACTTATGGTTTTCTTTCCCCTTGCCTGTGTTTGCTTTCTTGTTCTTTCCACCATTACTATCTTCACCCTTCTCCTATGATTCACTTCCCCTCTTGAGATTATGAATCTGATGGCTCTTGTCTCCCTTATGAAATTTCTTTTTTACCATACTAAGACTTAGAACTTGAATTGCTATGAAGATTGGATAGTTGTTGTAGCTTTTGTTCCTGTTTGGTGGCCTTTTGAAAGACTTCATTCATGTTTTGAGGTTCATGCATATCCAATTTAGCTCCTATGTGGGGTCTGAGTCCCATTATAATTTTTTGGATATGGAACCATTCATCCCCTTGATACTGAGGCACATATCACAATCATATTTCTCTAGGTTAAGTTCTGAATTTTTGTCAGTTTCTTGTCAAAGAAAAGTTGCAGTAACCATCTCTTCCTAAAAGCTTGAAGGAAGAGTCCCCAAGTGATCTCCATAGGTTGTAGGTTTTTCTCTAACTTCTCATTATCCCACCAAGTTGCTTCTTCACCTGAGAGATGATAAGTAGCCCATGTTTCCTTAGTTTGTTCAGAAAGGTTACAAAGCCCAAAGTATTTTTCCATTTCTATAATCCAAACCTTTGCTCTTTTTCTGATATCCTTACCATCAAACTTGGGTGGTGCTACTCTTTTGAGGTCTTTTCCAAGCTCTTCCTCAATTCTCCCTCATGGAATTTCCCCTAGACCACCATCTCCTTGATTTTCTTTTGCATTCCTATGGTCCCGGTCCTCCCGTGCCACTTGGAAATCTTGCTCTGCGTGATCCATGCGAGATTCTTGTTGATTTAGAAGCTCTAGAATTTGGTCCAGTCTCTCGTTCGGTTCGTTATTGGAACCACTACCACCCCTGTCTTGCATGGTGGTCACCATGTTGTCCCACACTTATCTTGCAACACATTCATGTTTATCGCATCTCAACACAAGGTTCTATGAATGAACATTCTTATGCTACATCACATAATTTCCATATGCTTACATCTCTCAACATAGAAGACATACATAGTCATGCAAGATACACACATTTTAGAGTTTCTCATTGAACACACCAAAGAAATATTATCTGATTTTATTTGTATTTAAGTTGTCAATAAACCCTTATTTACAATAGACTTCTAGTTACATCATTCCAATTTCTCGGTATAAAAAAATGGCATTCCTCTGAATCATCATCTGAGTTTACATCAAACTTTATAGAAGAGGATGGTTGAGCACGTAGGCTCTCCTTTTCCTTTTTTCTCAACAAGGGTGCATTGGCTCCACACCCTAGAGGCCAACCCTAGATTGCAGAAATCTTTTTGATCTTAGGTGTTTGCTTCTCCTCAATCTTTAAGCATCTCTCTATCTTGAGTTGCGTAAGAGCTTGAGCTAGAGTTTTATACTTTGGAATTTTTTATGGAACCTCCACCTTGGCATTTCCTTCCTTTATGTCATTCTTATGTGGGGCTCTAATAGTTTTCCCTTTTCTTTTCACTACCTTTTACATTCCTATTCCACATTCAATTCAGGCTCGGTCAATTCTCAGGATTTCCAATTTTGGGTCAAGGGTCAACTACCCTAGTCAATTATGGTAGACTCAAAAGGCCTACATTTGAACCCTAAACTCTGATACCAAATGTAATAACCCATTCCAAATTATTACTTAAATAATATTATTGTAAATGACTCATGAATATATACCAAATTAAAAAGACATAACTAGTGGCTAAAGTCAATCATAGCTACACATGTCCATTTAAAATGATCCAAAGACTATTATATTCACTTCAAAAGTCAAATTACAATATCAAGTTTTACTTGGCTCCTAAGGCCACAATTTCATTACATAGTACATTTTCCATCAAGTACATGAATGAATTATACCAAGTTACATCATAGACAATAATAGTTTGGTGAACAATTATGGTTCTTCTTCAACGCTCACCTCCACTAGTGGAAAAGAACATGGTTGAAGCACTTTACTGCCCAACCACAAAGCTTATGCTTCCTTTGTATTCGCCGACTTGAAGATGCCCAACCACGGTACGAGGAGCACCTACCCAGCAAAACAAGCATATTTTGGTGTTTTGATTTTACTAAAATCTTTTTCCTTTTTGTTGTGCAAGGTCCTAATTCCTTTTAGGATGTGTAAGAGGACCTTTTTAGAGCTTAGCTAAAATTAAAATAAATGGGGAACTTGTTTTGTAGGCGTTTCCTTAAGTTTTGGAAAAAAAACTGGAAAACACAGTGTGTTTTCAAACGAGAATTGTTTTTTTCATTTTAGAGCCCGAAACAGAAAAACCTAACGGATTTCTCTTGATGAAAAGGAAGCTCTCGACTTTTTGAGAGGTTAGATGTTATTTTTTATTGGCAGTTTTTGTGAAAAAGAGGAGGAACAACGTTTTTTTTCCCCTTTTTGATGTGAAAATTAGAGATTTTCTGTTCTTGCGTTAAAAGCAGCAAACAGAGGATTAATGTGAAGCTTTTGTTGATTTGTGTAGTGCGTGGGAAATATTTTTGTATCATACTAGTGGCGTGTAAATTAGAAAATCCAACGCTTTCATTGTTCTTGTACATTTTTTGGGTTTTTGTCTTTTATTTCTGTTTTGTTTGAAACTAGTAATAATGGAGACTTAGGCCGCATTCTTCCTATCCCAGCAATCATGGACTCGTTAGGAATGTGGAAAAGCTCCTCTTTTGTACATAGTTTAATAGTAGGAAGCAATTGGAGTTTTCAGAGCATGCTTGAAATCTTTTCCTAGGCGAGACCAAAAGGTGCCCGGTTGGGAAAAGACTTTCTTTGTACTGTCCATACGTGGCAGGGGTGTTAAATTTTTGATAGAATAGAGTGTGTAGTGTTTGTAGAAGCCTTCACCAAGGTTGGAACGACTGTAGAGCCTTTGGTTTGCCATCTGGAGGCTATAAACAAAAAAATAGTCCAAGGAAAGGTTAAGGAAAACCCTAGTTCTTGCAAGAACAGGGTACATTATCAGTACGAACAAAAAAATAGTCCAAGAACCTAGAAATTTGTTGTGCTACAGATTTGAATAAGGTGTCAGAAGCAGACTTGGCCTTGATAAGGTGAAAGGAGGAAGTGAGGAGAGTTTTCCTTTGTATGAAGAGACCTAATTCTTGTAGCCACTCCAAACCCTAAGCTAGGGTATGAAGAAAGAGATGGAAGGAAGGAGTTTTGAGCTTGTGCAAGAACCTTTCCGTGACTGTTCTAAAGCCTTCAAAATCCATGTACACCCCTACATGCAAATTGGGAAGAAGTTAGAGGCTTACTAGTTTTTATCAGAAATAAGGGCTAGATTGAGTATATGAGGAAGAGCATCAAGAACTCTTTGGAGGCAGCAAACTAGAAAATAAGCACCAAGAACTGTTTAGCAACAGCAAACTGGAATTGATAGCAGGGTTGGCAAGTAACCAGGGGTGCCTATTCACTTTTAGGACCTATAGGTTGAGTGGTGGAGTGAAACACCAAGGGATTGTCCAACGGAAACCCAAAGCATTGAGATTGTGATTATCTCAATCCAACCCTCATTCTATCAGATTGGTATCAGAGCAGTGAAAGATTTGGGAAGCAGCAACTTATATGTCAGAGGAAGTTGAATCAAGTGAACCGCCCAAGATGGTGACAAACGTATAGTTAGCCAAGATGGTTGAAGAGCAAGAAGAGGATAACAAATCTTTAAAGGAAAGAATAGAACAACTTGAAGCAGCATTGAACAAGGTGAAACTGGAAGGAAAAGTGCCAAAGAAGAAGAGGTTGTAGTAGGAGGAGGACAAAGTCCCTGAACCTGACCATGTTCTTGAGGAGGAGCCTTTCTTGAAGGCATTAAAAGCCTTGAGTGGAAAAGGACTTGAGGGTGTACCATTATTCCATGGAAAGATGGATCCCGATCTGGTCTTGGGCTGGATAGATGGCATGGAGAACCACTTTGAATGTGATGGAGTCACAGAAGCACAGAAGGTGAAGGTTGCAAAATCAAGGTTGAGAGGATCAGCGTTAACTTGGTGGAAATTTGTCCAGACTGAAAGGGAGAAAGAAGGTAAGCAACCTATATCAACCTGGAAAGGAATGGTTGCAAAAGGGAAAGAAGCCTATATGCCAGATGATTATGAAATCCAAATCCACAAGAAGCCGAGTTGAGACAAAAAGACCAAGATGTAAACACCTACACTGAAGAGTTCCAGAAGCTTTGTTTGAGATCAAATGTGGCAGAAGATGAGAGCCTAAAAGTGGCTCGATACCTCAATGGTTTGAAGTGGAATATATAGGAAGAGATGGCTTTGCTCAGCCCCAAGATAGTCCACCAATGCTATTAGCTAGCTATCAAGATTGAAGAGAGGAACAAAAGGAAGCATGATCAATCCTCTAAGGGCAGAGGAAGAGGCAGAGATCAAAGAGGACAGCGTGGAGGTTACCAAGGAAGAGGTGGTGAACAAAAAAACCAAGGAGAATCCAAGCTTACTGAGCATGGAGGTGAAACCTCATCAAGAGGAGGATTAAATAGAGGAAGAGGACCTCAAGGGGGTTCAAACAGAGGTAGAGGAGTAGGCAGAGGTAACTCTTACTTTGCCACCATGAAATGTTATAACTACAATCAGCTAGGTCATCCAGCTTATAGATGCCCAGAGAAAGCTTCATCTAGCAACGAGAAAAGAGTAGCTTATGCACAAGAGGACACCGTGAGTGTAAAGACACCTGAGATTAGTCATATAGAATCAGAAGTAGGTGAAAGTGTGATGTTTAGTAGAGTCTTGATCGGACAACGGTTTGAAGAACAAGCAAGAGCTTTGTTTCGAGCAAGGTGAAAAATACTTGGAAAGGTATGCAAGGTTATTGTAGATTCTGGTTCTACGGACAATATAATCTATGAGGAGGCAGTAAATAAGTTGAAATTGCAGAAGGTACCTCATGCCAATCCCTACAAAGTCACATGGTTGAACAAAGGGCAAAGTGTCTTAGTGAATGAGCAGGTTACAGTGGAATTTTCAATTGGAGGCTACAAAGACAAGCTGATTTGTGATATACTACCCATGGATGCATGCCATCTTCTTCTTGGCAGGCCATGGCAATATGATAGAGGTGTTGTTTATCATGGAAAGGAAAATACCATTGAGTTCACGAAGGATGGAAAAACTTTCAAGCTACAATCATTGGTTGAGGAAGATGAAGGGCAATCCAAGGTTCCAAACATTATGTTGACCAGTGGTAAAGAGTTCATCAAGGACCTACACCAAGGGAATGAAGGGTATGTGATTATGATGCAGCCCAAAGAAGAGGAAAAGGCTGAAAGGACAGTGTTACCAATAGCAGTCCAAAACTTGCTTGACAAATACAAGAGCATAGTGAGTGATGGAACACCATCAACTCTACCACCCAAGAGAGCAATAAGTCATCAAATTGACTTCATACCTGGAGCCTCATTGCCTAACAAAGCAGCATACAAACTGACCCCTGAGCAGAACAAAGAGGTGGCAAGACAAGTGGAAGAGTTGCTGAATCAAGGTCTGATTCAAAAGAGTATTAGTCCATGTGCAGTCCCAGTTGTTTTGGCAACAAAAAAAGGAGGTAAGTGGAGACTTTGTACTGATTCTAGAGCAATAAATAGAATCAAAATTAGGTATAGATTTCCAATACCTAGGATTGAAGATTTATTGGATTGCCTTGGAGGTGCAAAATTTTACACTAAGCTAGATCTTAAGAGCGGGTATCACCAAATCAGAATTAAGGAGGGTGATGAATGGAAGACAGCTTTTAAGACGAATGATGGCTTATATGAGTGGAAAGTGATGCAATTTGGCCTCTCAAATGCCCCTAGCACGTTCATGAGACTAATGAATGAGGTGCTTAAATATTTCACAGGGATTTTTGTGGTAGTCTACTTGGATGACATACTGATTTTCAGTAAGACAGCAGAAGAACATTTGAAGCATGTAGAGATGGTACTCAAAAGGTTGCAAGAAGAATAGTTGGCAATCAACCTTGAGAAGTGTGAGTTCTTCAAACAAGAGCTTGTGTATCTAGGTTTTGTGGTATCCCAAGGAACGCTGAAGATGGATCCAAGTAAGGTGGAAGCTATCCTAAACTGGCCTACACCAACCACAGCAATTGAGGTAAGAAGTTTTCATGGTTTGGCTCAGTTCTATAGGAAGTTTATAAGGAATTTTAGTGGTATATATGCACCAGTGTTAGATACAATCAAGGGTGGTTAGAAAACAAAGTTTAAGTGGACTTTAGAAGCTGATAAAGGGTTTGAAAAGTTGAAAAAAGAAGTGGCAACACAACCTATCTTGTTATTGCCTAGTTTTGATAAATTGTTTACAGTTGAGTGTGATGCAAGTGGAGTAGCAGTAGGAGGAGTCCTTAGTCAAGAAGGTAGGCCTATAGCCTTCTTTAGTGAAAAACTTAATGAAGCTAAGAAAAAATACTCCACCTATGATCTGGAACTTTATGCTTTAGTGCAGTCCCTTAGGAAATGGAGACATTATTTGCTGCCCAAAGAGTTTGTGGTCTTCACGGATAACCAAGCACTCAGTTATATCAATACCCAGGAGAAGTTAAGCAATAGGAACTTGAAATGGATGGAGTACATTCAAGCTTTCACATTTACCATTAAGCATAAGAAGGGATAGCAAAACAAAGTGGCAGATGCATTAAGCAGGAAGATGTTGACAGTCCAAGAGATACAGCTGAAAAGCATAGGATTGGAAAGTTTTAAGGATCTCTATGGTGATGACGAAGACTTTTCCGAAGCCTACAAGGTATGTTCAGACTTTGCAAATCATTTTCACAGTCAATATGTTGAGTATACATTGCAAAATGGGTTATTATTCAAGGGCAATCTGTTATGTGTCCCACGAGGATCAATGAGAGAAAATCTGATCCAAGAAAAACACAATGGCAGTCTTAGTGGGCATTTTGGTATTAACAAAACTTTAGAGCTGGTACAAAGGTTTTACTATTGGCCTAAATTAGCACGAGATGTCAGAAAGTATGTTGAACAGTGTGTTGTTTGCATGAGAGCCAAAGGGGGAGCTAGCAATGCTGGGTTATATCAGCCCTTGCCTATTCCGAATAGACCATGGGAGTGTGTGAGCATGGATTTTGTGGTGGGTCTTCCCAAGACTAAATCTGGTTTTGACAGTGTTTTTGTAGTTGTGGACAGATTTAGCAAGATGAGTCACTTTATTCCTTGCAAGACTACACACGATGCAAGCTATGTTGCCCATCTCTTTTTCAGGGAAGTTGTGAGAATCCATGGATTGCCATTGAGTATTGTTTCTGACAGGGACGTAAAATTCATGAGTCATTTCTGGGAAACACTATGGAGCAGATTGGGAACTAATTTGTCATTTGGATCAGCTTACCATCCTCAGACCGATGGTCAAACCGAGGTGGTTAACAGAGTGTTAGGTAACCTATTGAGGTGCTTGACAAAGGAATATGGGCAGACCTGGGATATGGTGATTTCCCAAGTGGAATATGCATACAATGATAGTGTGAACAGAACTACAGGAAAAAGCCCATTTGAAGTTGTGTATGGGATGCATCCAAGGGGAATTTGTGAGCTCAGATACCTTGGAACAATGGAGAATAGGAGTGGACATGCAGAAGACTTCACTCAAACCATGAAGGAGATTCATGAGCAGGTTAAGAAGACAATTACAGCAGCAACACAAAAGTTGAAAGACAAAGTTGATGAGTCAAGGAGGGATGTGCAGTTTCAAGTGGGTGATTATGTGATGGTTCACCTCAAAAATCCAGATTGCAGAAGGGGATGTCCACCAAGTTGCAAATGAAGCGGGTAGGACCATGCAAGGTGATAGCTAAGTATGGAAAGAATGCATACAAGGTGGAACTTCCATCGGATTTGGGCATATCTCCAGTCTTCAACGTTGCTGATTTGATTAGGTACAAGGGAGTGATACGATCCAATGATAGGATTTAGAAACGGTTAAGTATAATACCAAGATAATAAAAGTAATATACCCCTTCAAAGTCAAGAGAAAGCTCAGGCAGAGAAGGTCTTGGAGTCCAGGGTGAAGAAAGCAACAAGGAATAAGGTATACATGGAGCACCTTATCAAGTGGAAGAGAAAACCTGACTCAGAGGCTACATGGGTACAAGAGGATCAATTCAAGAAGCTTTGCATTGACCTGAAACTGATACCACCTTCCAGTTCTTCATCTTTGTGCTGAGAGGGGGAGAATGGTGCAGGAGCACCTACCTTAAAAACAAGCATATTTTGATGTTTTGCTTTTAAATCATTTCCTTTTTGTTGTGCAAGGTCCTAATGACTTTTAGGATGTGTAAGAGGACCTTTTTAGAGCTTAGCTAAAATTAAAATAAATGGGGAACTTGTTTGTAGGCGTTTCCTTAAGTTTTGGCAAAAACTGGAAAACACAGTGTGTTTTCAAACGCGAATTGTTTTTTTCATTTTAGAGCCCGAAACAGCAAAACCTAACGGATTTATCTTGATGAAAAGGAAGCTCTCGACT
Source organism: Sequoia sempervirens (assembly GCA_007258455.2). Lineage (NCBI taxonomy): Eukaryota > Viridiplantae > Streptophyta > Pinopsida > Cupressales > Cupressaceae > Sequoia > Sequoia sempervirens. The sequence goes on from VDFB02159971.1 coordinate 9,344, forward strand.
TGTTGAGAGGTTAGATGTTATTTTGTATTGGCAGTTTTTGTGAAAAAGAGGAGGAACAACGTTTTTTTTTCCCTTTTTGATGTGAAAATTAGAGATTTTCTGTTCTTGCTTTAAAAATAGCAAACAGAGGATTAATGTTAAGATTTTGTTGATTTTTCTAGTGCGTGGGTAAGCTTTTTGTATCAGACCAGTGGCGTGTTAATTAGAAAATCCAACGCTTTCATTGTTCTTGTACATTTTTTTGGGTTTGTGTCTTTTATTTCTGTTTTGTTTGAAACTAGTAATAATGGAGACTTAGGCCGCATTCTTCCTGTCCCAGTATTCATGGACTCATTAGGGATGTGGCCAAGCTCCTCATTTGTATATAGATTAATGGTAGGAAGCATCTGGAGTTCTCAAAGCATGCTTGAAGACTTTTCCTAGGCGAGACTAAAAGGTGCCCGGTTGGGAAAAGACTTTCTTTGTATTGTCCATACGTGGCAGGGGTGTTAAATTTCTGATAGAGCAGAGTGTGAAGTGTTTGTAGAAGCCTTCACCAAGGTTGGAACGAGTGTAGAGCCTTTGGTTTTCCGTCTGGAGGCTAGAGACAAAAAAATAGTCCAAGGAAAGGTTAAGGAAAACCCTAGTTCTTGCAAGAATAGGGTACATTATCAGTACGAACAAAAAAAATAGTCCAAGAACCTAGAAATTTGTTGTGCTATAGATTTGAATAAGGTGTCAGAAGCAGACTTGGCCTTGATAAGGTGCAAGGAGGAAGTGAGGAGAGTTTTCCTTTGTGTGAAGAGACCTAATTCTTGTAGCCACTCCAAACCCTAAGCTAGGGTATGAAGAAAGAGATGGAAGGAAGGAGTTTTGAGGTTGTGCAAGAACATCTCCGTGACTATTCTAAAGCCTTCAAAATCCATGTACACCCCTGCATGCAAATTGGGAAGAAGTTAGAGGCTTACTAGTCTTTATCAGAAATAAGGGCTAGATTGAGTGTATGAGGAAGACCATCAAGAACTCTTTGGAGGCAGCAAACTGGAAAATAAGCACCAAGAACTGTTTAGCAGCAACAAACTAGAATTGATAGCAGGGTTGGCAAGTAACCAGGGGTTCCTATTCACTTTTAGGACCTATAGGTTGAGTGGTGGAGTGAAACACCAAGGGATTGTCCAACGGAGACCCAAAGCATTGAGATTGTGATTATCTCAATCAGCCTCGTTCCTCACCTACACAACAAGTTTAGCAATGAATAATCGCAAGGTGGGATTGATTGCATGCCCATACATACGACATGCAATTTCTATCTACAAGTTAGGAAAGAAAGTGCAAGATCTATGCTAGGAATGGAAGAAAGTGAAATCACAAAGTTCATTCATACATACATAATGAACTACATTGCTTGGCCGAGCATAATAAGTGTGTTGTAACAACAACAAACTATTAGTCAATTTAAACAAAACAAATAAAACATCCCTATGAGATATTGAATCATGGTAAATAATGCAAACAAAAAAATAAGAGCCAAAGCAACTAAATGAAATCATACAAAAGCATGTTCATACCTTATCCCATAGTAGAATTAGTGCTACTTTGATGTAGAAAGTATCCCTTTCCCAACCCCTTATGATAAGCTCCTGATCTTGATGAGAAGATGCAAAGATGAATTTGATGCAAAATGATAATAACAACAAGATAATATGGAATGAAAATGCAAATGATAATTTCCTATAGTGAGAATGCTAAGATTGTAGATGAAAATAGATTTGATAAAGCCAATTACCCTCAAAGATAGTGATAGCAATTAGATGATTGATGGAGGAAATGAGCATAATGACTTTGCATGGATTGTGGATGCATATTGTGAAAAGAATGCTTCTATTTATAGAAGCCAAGGGTTGAAGAATGAGAGGATTTGATGAATGTGGGATGAAATGGGAGCCAATGAGAATATGCCAAGTGTCACAATTCTATTGGAGGAATGTGGAGAACATTTTGGGAAATGTGTGAGTGGAAGATGATGGAAGAGAAGTGAATGAGAATGGTTGAGAATTTGAAATTGGTGTAAGAGGAATTGAATGAAATTTGAGAGGATGTAACAAGATTTTAAAGGTTGTAAGAGAATTTATTGCAAATGTGAAAGGCTTTTGAAAACCTTTGGAGGGAAATTGAATGAGAGGTTGATGAGAGGAATATTCCTTGGTGAGGGAAAATAGATGAATTAAATAATTAATTGAAATTATTTTCATCTGCAACCTAGTTAGTTGACCATGGGTTGATTTAACTCTTAAGGAGTTAAAAGCTAGAGGATTTGATAATAATGATTAGAAAGTTGATTTAGGATTAATTAATCCAAAATTAATTAATTGAAGTGAACTAGGAGATTGTGGCATTTGATTTGATTGATTTTTAATCAAATGAGAGGATTTAGTTTAATTAAATGATTTGATTTAATTAAATATGAGGAATATGAGTTAGAAGAAAGGTGAATTAATCAATAAATTTAATTATTTGATAAATAGTTGAAATTGCTGAATTTAATTAAATAATGTTGATTATTCAATTAATTGGTTAGTTCGAAGTGATTTAGGAAGAAATGGTGTTAATTAATCAAAATAAAATGCCTAGTATCAATCAAGACTTTTTTGGTGTCTACATTTTTCCCCTCTTTGAAGCGAAGTACTTGCTACGTCAATTCAAAGAATAATACTGTCATGATCAAATTTTAAAAATTTCCTATTTTTTGGATGCCCAAATATTGCCTCAACAGAAGAAATTACGCTACTACACTTCCCCCTTGAGAGATCAGGCCAAAATCACAAAATTAGGTTGAGCTCACGATAAAGATTCAAGATCAATTCAAATCAAAGAGGACTAGAAATATCAAATGTTTGATGTAGATAAATTTGATGATGTATAGACATTCATTTCCCATGGATAGCCTCACATATATTTTGATATAACACACTAATTTGATACTTGTATAGAAATGTTAACAAAGATATAAGAATAAGATGGATATAAGTAGAAGAATAAGATGGACGAACCCTTGATTCTAAGAAGATGCAGAAGTCCAACAAGTCCATGAGTCGTCGAGACTTTATTAGATATGGTGATGACTGATGATGATTTTCTTATTAGATTGGGACATGAACTACACAAATTTTCCTATGTTTGATAACATGCATAGATATGATGCATCAAGGTACAAACAACCAGGATGGTGTTGTATCTAGTGATATGGACTTTGACTTGACAAACAAATAGGAGTATTCTTGTTCACACTTAACATACGAAACCTTATTAGGATGTACTTTAGACATTTTAAACATCTTGGACCAAAACATAGAAAGGAAAAACCTCCCAATGTAATAGTCAACAAGATATCTAAGACATCCTCCCTACAAACCAAACAAAATTAGCATGACCAAGGTTATATTGCAATAATATCCAACAAACAAAACAAATGAAAGATAATGATCAATGCCCCATTCCTTTCTCTCTAAATCATTTTGATTAGACATCATCAAGAGGTCATTGGAATGAGCACAATAAGATAAATCAAAAGAAAATATCAAGTACACAAATAGGTCATTTTTCTTCATACCTCTAGCCAAGGGGATGTGTTTTGTTTAGGATAAGTATTCAAAGTGTTTTCCAAAGATAATGCCCATTGTAGAAAGGATGCATCCTAGGACATGTTAGTGGATGGTGACAAGTTGTTTTGTTTAGGATAAGTATCCAAAGTGATTGCCAAATATAATGCCCATTGTAGGAAGGGTGCATCCTAGGACATGTTAGTGGATGGTGGAAAGTTGATAGGTTGTTTGAAAGACTGTTGATATAAGGTGGATTGAAATGTTTGCTAAAATGATCAAGAGCTTGATTTTGAGTTTAAAAGTTTGTTGTTTCAATTTTGATTTTACGTTTGAAGTTTGATTTTGTTGATTGTTGTGGTTGTTTTTGTTTGTTTTTCCAAAGGATGAAGGTGATGATTGATTTATTATGGATGATTGATTATTACAGGTGAAAGTGAAATGGGATGGATGAATTTTTTCAAATATTTGGATGTTTTTGATGTTTTTGAAATGTTATGAAGCTATTTTTTTTTATTTTTGAGTTATTTAAATATTTTTATTTTTTTTTGTGTCTCAGGGGTTGATCAAAGATTAGCCTTTCCTACATTTAAGCTCAAAGATGACATAGTTCAAATACCATGTTTTTGACATTTTTTGACTTTTTGACCTGTTTTGGGATTTTGATATGATTTGAATGTTTTTTTGGGATTTTGATATGATTTGAATGTTTTTGGGTTTTCTGATTTTATGAATGTTTTTTGATTTTTTGATTTTATGATGTTTTTTGATTTTTTGATTTTATGATGTTTTGATGATTTGGATATGGATATGCATGGTGATATCAATGATCTATTTTAAGATTTTTTTGAAAACCAAGCTAGGATTGATTGATTGGATTAATGGATTGATGATGATAACATTGTTGAGGATACAAAACAATGTAAGTATGGTGTTAAGCAACACAAGGATTAGGATGGATATCCCAAGATGATGACGGATTGATTAAATTTGATTGATCAATATTGATGACGATAACATTATTGAGGATACAACAAAAATGAAAGGATAGTGTTAAGCAGCACAAGGATTGGAAAGGATATCCTAAGATGATGATGGATTGATTGGATTTGATTGATCAAGATTTTGAAGCTTGATTTTGGAACAAAATTATTTTCAATGATTTGATACAACATTGAAGTACCAATTACATGCAACTGATATTGATTGTTTGGATTGACGTTTGATGGAGGATAAAGCTTGATAAAGAACATCTTCTCATCAAAATGTGTCATGGGAAAGTGATTTGGATTTTTTGCTTACAAGTGTTTTGACCAATTTTATTTTACATTTACCAATGTTTGGATCACCACATAAGTTGGAAGATATAGATCAAAGTTCATTTCCAAAGAAATATGTAAATATATACCCTGAGTGTCTAGTAATGTATGGAATGTCATGGGTGGATGCTTGGATAGGTGTATGGATGGATGGATATGGTAAGCATGCAAAGGATGACAAGGATTATCTTGTGATAAGATAAGGTGTTTAAACGGAGGAATGTTTCATTGGATAATGCTTCATGGCTCAAATAATGTTGGATAGGATAGGATCAATGAAAATGACCCATGCCAAGATGTTTACCCTAAGCAAGTGTAAAGTGTACACCAAACTTTGTCAAGATCAAGATAATGTAGATAGATGGTAATGGGTTGGATAAATGGTTCATGGATTAATGGATTTATTATGGATAGGATGGATGAGATAAGATGTTTTCACCTGAACTAGCACATGTAGATGCTCGATTATACACATGATGCATGTTTTCCAGGTTTTCATCATGGTACTTGTCCAAAGTGCCACCGTAGTGGTTTTCACTAGAGGATCATTTTTTTATCTTTACTATTTTCATGATTTTTTTATTTTTTTGAATTTTCTGAAGATTTTAAGCTCATGTTGAACCACCTAGTGGTGTCTATGTAGATACTTCTATCATAATGTGCCATTGATGTACTGCTCGAAGAAGTTGCTTTTCTAAGATACATGCACTTGAATGAAAATTTTAAGATTGTTGATCTACTTTATTGATACCAAAGATAACTTTGTCTTTGTGCACACATCACAATAGAGTTCCTTCTGAATCCTTATGATGAAGGGTCGTTGCCAATACATGGTCAATGTGAGAATCGTATATCATGTGTGGAGGCATGGATGGAGTGTATTTAGGAATAAAAGATGAATTGGTTGATAGCTTGGAACCCTTGACTCTCCCAAATTGGGAAGATGACCAATGATGGGTGGATATGAAACTGTGCATAGAATTAGGACCAACCGATTGATATACTTTGTACGTTGCTTGAGAAGCCTTTTTTCCTTTGTGGACATCTTTTATGGATACTTTTACCTTTTTATTTTTCACCATAGTTTCTTTGACTATTGGTCGAGTTTGATAGGGATAATCTTTCTTTGTATTCTTTGGTATCCATATGTATTTAATTTTTCCATTATGTTTCTCAACTTCTTTTTCTTTGATAGTGTTCTTTGTGCTTTGATTTAACTCTTTCTTTTGATGTTGGTCTCAATTCATGGATGGGGTGATGGGTGGATGAAGATTCATGACATGGTTGGTTGCAGTATTGGCATTGGTTTCACTATAAGGACTCTTCATGCTCCCTATGTTGATGCTTGCACTAGATAAAATTGCCCCTAGTATTATAGAGGTATCATTGATATGTTTAAATCCCTTAATTGTCAAATAACCAAGACGTTGATGCTTAGGATTTCCAATAATCTGTACTGGTTCTAGGATAACTTGTTCATGTAGGCCTAATCCTCTACCTTGATAATTCATTAGTTGAAATATTTTATTTGCAATAGGATATGATTTACCTTGGAAACAAGGTGCTACTCCTCTACTCTGTTGTGGATCTTCAAAGGTGATAGCTTCTTCATTGATAAGATAGCTTTCCCTAAAAAAGGTAAGTGATCCAACTTTATAAGTGATAGGATCCTCCATAAGTGGGATGACTTCCTGATTCATATCTTTGGCTTGATCTTTTGAAATATCAGATTTTAATGATTCTTCAAGAGGTGTTGATGATTCACTATCCATGCAAAAGTCTCCCTCATGATTCATTTTTGATATGCCTTCATAGGATGTTTCTGATTCACAACTTCTGTAGAAGCCTTCTTCATGACCCATTTCTGATATGTCTCTAGATTTTTCTATATCTTGATCATGTGTATAAATGTTAAGAGTAGGAGGCTCTTGTTCCTTGGTAATGATATCAAGAGTATGAGACTCTTGTTTTGAATGAAGATCATCTACATCTTCATCCAAAGAAAGTATCTCATGGGTTGATGGAGGAGTATGTGTTTTATGGATATGATCATTATTTGTGAGATCTTGTATAGATGGGACAGTGCCCATTAGATCATTGTAGTATCATGAAGATACAAATTCTTGATCTTGGTTAATATTGGAATTGCTTCCAACGTACTTTGGATTGAGTTCTTGACATGGATCAATTGCAAAGGATGGATTGCTTATAAAGTGTTCTTGGATATCTTGATTAGGCATGGGAAGTGGCTCAATATCCTCTTGATCTTTGAGTGGACTTGGATCAAATGCTGAGTTGAGGATCCCTTTAATATCTTTAACCATCAGGTCAAAGAATGTCAATATGTCTTGGAAAGGACCATTTCTAGACTTTGGTGAAAGATTTTGATCATGCTTTGGAAGAAGTTCTTGAGATATGTCCTCTAACTCATTAGGTTATGTAGAGACATTTTCAACATGATTATTGGTCGGTGGATCATGGATTATGTCAATAGGATCAAATAATTCTAACACTCCTTGAAATAGATCATTGTCAAATATTTTTGAGGTGTTTTGATCATGACTAAAAAGTGACTCTTGATGTGTGTTGAGTTGATCATCACATGAGGTAGAAACATCTTCAAGGTTATCATTGATGGATAGATCTTGATCATTTTTTTCAATGATTGTGGTGGAGAGATTGTCAATGTTTTCAACCATAGGATCAAATGATGTTAACATTTCTTGAATTGGATCATTGTTAGATATTGTTGGTGGATTTTGATCATGATTGAAAAGTGGCTCTTGATATATGTTGATTTGATCATTGGATGAGGTAGAAACACCTTCAAGGTTCTCATTGATGGATAGATATTGATCATGTTTTTCAACAATTGTGGTGGAGAGATTGTCACTGCTATCACTAGTGGTTGAATCTTGATCATCGTCCTCAACAATTATTATTTTTTGATCAATAAGGTCTTGGATGATATTTTTGAGTTGAATACAATTTCATGTTTTATGAATATTTTCTCTATGATACTCACAATAATATCCACCCCTAATCCAAGGGAAGTTTAGGACAAAGTTGAAAGCACTTACTTTTGGAAGAGTGATGAGTTTTACATCATCTAGCTTTCTTAGCACTGATTCAATTGGTACTCCAAAAGGAGTGTATTCACATTTGCAATCTTGTGAGATTTTTTCTTGTTGAGGTGATTCTTGTTGTGATTGATCTTGGAGATGTGGTGATTGATCTTCAAGATATGGTGATTGGGTTTGTTGTTGATGTTGTTGATCTTGATATCCAACCTCTTGTTCTTGATGTGGTTGTGGACACAACTCAATGCTTTGATGACATGGTTTAACCAATGGAAGAGTGTGTATATGTTGGGGTGGAGATGTGTCTTGGAACAATGAATCAACTATTTTTTTAAGTGTATCAATTTGATCTCGCAAAATTTGATCTTGATTTTGATCTTGACACCCTTGATATAGTTGATTTGGTTTTTGTTCAAGCAAATTTGGAATGTATACTTGTGGTATTTGTATGGGATCATGGACAAATTAATTTTGGACAATGTTCTAATTTTGGATGATGTTTAGATTTGTAATTATAGGTTGACTTTGAACATTGTTTTGGTTTGGGAGCACATTTCTTTGATTTAGGTAACCTTGATTTTGTATGGTGTTACCTTGAGTTGGAGCAATACATGGAGTTGTTAACATATTGTTTGGACTTTGAAAAAAATTGGTGTGATTTGAAAACATATCTATCCCAAATTTCACCAAGTGTGTACTTGATATGTTCATGTTTGGTAAGTTTACACTTGGTATATTCACATTTGGCATGTATGGATTGGATGGGATAATGTTGTTTTGTTGAAGACTCATGTACTAATTTTTTGGTTGATAGATTTGTAAGTTTTCACTTTTATTTAAATCTATCATAGGGAAAGGTGTTCCAAAATTTAGATTGGGCATACTCACATTTTCTGTATCATTAAAGTTTGTGGGAGATAATGATCCCATGTATGGATTGTATAAATGTGGGTTTTGACAATCAATTGGCATTGTAAGGATTTGATAGTTTGGTTGATTTAGATTATTCATGATGTATGGAGAAATTTTATATTCTATTTTCTTCTTCTGTTTTGACCTTGTTGGACTCTAAGGGATTTAGGACCGATGATGAGATGAAGGATGAAAGGGGTGAATGATATGGGTGTTGAACTTTTAGGAACTTTGTATCAATGCTAGACTTTAGGATTTTATTTTGATGTTTTGATTTGGATAATGAACTTGTAGATCCCA
>VDFB02159972.1:0-15199 GCA_007258455.2 Sequoia sempervirens
GTAGTAGGTTTTGAGGGTTGGGTTCAATTTACAGGCCGATCAATCAGCCGTCGCCAAAGCTGATAATTCAAATATTGTACCCGGTTGTAATTTTCGAGGGGTTTAGTGGAATATTCTGTTAAAAACAAAAATCATAGTGTTTAATGGGGTTTGGTAGAATATTTTGTAGCAAAATCTTAGTGTTTATACTCTCTGCACCGTTTCTTTGGGATTCGTAAAAACATGCTTGTTATATTTATCGCAATGATTTTTGGCAAATTGAAATGCAGTGTCTGCAGCCTCGTTTGCAATTCAGAGAACTGAATCTTGTTATTTAGAAAAGATATAGTCATTTATTAGTGTTTATTGCTGCGGTATAATATTCTGTACTAAAATCTTAGTATTTATAATCTTAGTATGTCTTTTTGCAAGTTTAAATGCAGTATGGCTGCAGCCTGCATTCAGAGAACTGAATCTTGTAGATGCCGTACTGGAACATAGGATATAGAAATATATTTGGAAACGATATCCTTGACCAGAAGCACGATGAAAACAGATAATCCTAATATGTGGAAATCTAACATCGCTGTCTAACAACATTTGAAAACCATATTTTGGTACCTTAGTCACAAGCAGATAAAATATACTATGACTCTATTTCTTGATGTTTCCTATTTTATATTCTTTACATGAAATTACCGTCTTCTTACCTTTTGGGAATTAGTCAATATTTGTAAAGTAGGTGGTTAAGAGTCTAGAAATTAGGATTAGTTAGTTGAATTGAAAAGCATAGTCATACTTTTTAAAATTTTTAATATATTTTTTTAAATTAAGAGTTGTTTTCTATAAAATAGTATTTTTTGGATGTGAATGAATGAAAAAAAAAAAGATTGAATATCGTTTTTCTAAATTAGAACAATGCAACAACTCATGAAAGAGCCTACTTGAAGTAATGTTGCCACTCAATTATTAATTTGAGTGATTAGTTGTTTGAGGAATTTAATTTTAAGTCATTGATTGATTATCAAGCAATTCATAACTTACCTATATAAATTAATCTATGTTATCTGCATAAAACACAACACTGACTTCATCCCATAGAAATAGTTGTAGGATACTTTTAGCATATATAATTTTTCTAATATTATTTCTTTTATGAATAAGAATGTTCAATTCTTATACTCAACCTCTTAGGAACCATACAAACCTGTAAGTAATACACACAATATCAAAATCTTATAAGAAGATACATCCCTTGTGTGAAAGTAGTGTAACCCTCATATTTGATGAGTCACTTGATAAATGATATCGTGGTCTATTGAGTTCAATGCATGCCCTTGCTACAAGAAATTTATTAGTCAATAAAGGGAGCATGTTTTTGGCATTATTTGCAATGATGTTTCCAAGCTACAAGAGTCTTAAGATCTTTGATTAATTTTTTCCACTTTACTAGCATGTAGTTTATATTTCTAACTTCTAGGACTATTAGATAATACTCCAAGTACCAAATATGTACTAACATTATGCAATGAATGTGGAAATTTTTGTACTATTATTGTATGCAAAGAAGAAGAGACTTCTTATGGATATTTTTCTAATTTACATCTTGTGCGAAGATATACTAGTGCCAATAGAAGAAACATAACTAGGGAAAAAAAGTCAATCCCTGATTCCTGAAGTACAACAGATTAAAAGTAATTTAATAACTACTTCAAGCCAAGGGTTCAATAAACCACATTCTCAAGATATTTCTTTATCCCCTTCTCACAAACTCCACATCACAATGGGAGATTTATGGGAAGAAGAACCACATAAAACCATAAAATTCTAGTTTCCTATTTTCTATAGGTAGGATACACTATAATAAATATTATTCCTCACTTATCTTATCTAAAATTTCATGTCCTTATAATAAAATACCTTTATATGTTCTTGATTCAAATTTTACATCCTCTACAAAATTTATGACTATACTACAAATGCAAACTAAAAGAAATCCTCATAAAATTAATTTTTATTTCATTAGACTAGTATATTTCACTATTAGCTTTTTTATTTTATTCTCTTTAAAACACTTCCTAGATGTTCTTAAAATTGTTTAGGTGATATTTTAAATATAAACAAATAAGCATGTTAAATATTATTGATATTTAAGCAGGGGAATGGCCCTTGAATCAATGAGTTCAACAAAATAGAAAAATACAAAATAGAGGCATTAACACCTCAACCTTTAGATAATAAAAAAGGAGGCACATAGGCCTGAGAGAGACAAGAAGAAAAAAATAAGTCATAAAGATAGAGGGGCACCAAACCAACACAAGAAAAACACAACAAAGGATTACTAACCACAATAGATGACCACTAACCTTTGGGACTGCAAATAAGGTTCCAATCAGCCTTCAGTTTGTCAAGCACTTCATGTTAGTCTTTCTCCTCCATATTTTCTATAGTGTTAGTTTAAATGGTGTCCTCTTGGTAGTTTCCTTTCTTATTCTTATTTTTCCTGATCATAGTTTTTTGAAGATCATGCCAAAGAAATCCATGTTCACAATCCCCTCAATAATTTAGGTGAATTTACCTATAGCCTCTTCTAGTGTATATATCTTGTCTTTCATATTATCATGTTTATCATCAAATTTGACACTCAAAATACCACTTTGTAGCTCCTTAGTTTGATCATGTAAAATTTCTAGGGGCTCAAAGTGAGTGTCTTCCTCTCTATCAAAGCCCTCCATATCCTCCTTAATATTATTCTTTTCTTCCTTCTTTGAATCGAGAGCTTCCATTTCCTCATATTTATTTTGCTTAAAAATTTCCTCCTCCCCCTATGCCCTTCTTCTTCCTCCTCACTAACTTCTTCACCTTCATATTCCTATTCACTATTATCCAGGCTTTCCTCATCATCACTAGGAAGAAACTCTTCATTAAAAGAGCCCAATACAACTTCCTCTATAGACATCTTTTTTCCTTTGTTATCATTGCTCTTTTTCTAAATAACACTAGCTAGCATGGTAGATCTCCTTTCACCTGACCCAATACAAGAAATACTCCTACGATAAAGATTTGTCTCATCACCAATTTTTATAGTGATAGAACCAAAAGGAGCCATTTTGTTCCTTTTAGGTTAGGAAGAGATGAAAGGGATTTCCTTTTATGATGGGTGGTTCTCTTCAAAACAATGATAGAAGATGGATTAAAGGAGAAAATATTAATTGGGTATTCCATTTTGAGTTCAAATTTTGAATATGAAGGGGGGGGTATGTGAGGATGCATCTGTTTATTTTAAATGAGTGTGATTTCTAGGTGATTAGTGATGGAGGTTGGTGTTTTTAGGGTGGTGTTGAGAAAAAAATTATGCAACTCAACAAGTAATCCTTAATGCAGGGGTGGGTATGCCCCTTTAGCAATGCATGTCATCGACAAGGATAATAGGTAAAGAGGGATATTGACCCATTATTTTTCATGAATGTAATTCAAGATAGGAAAATAGTAGTCATCAATTATCTTAAGCCTTACTTCAAGATTAAATTCACACATAACATGCAAACTTACCAAAGCATAGGGCATGAGAAGATTTTCCCTTCCCAAATGATTTTGAAGATTAAATGATATCTTAGTCTATTGAGTTCAATGCATGCCCTAGCTACAAGAAATTTATTAGTCAGTAAAAGGAGCATATGTTTTTTACATTATTTATGTTGTGCATGCTTTGCACACACACCACGCCATAGGGAAGGACCCCATCTTTTTCGCTCTAGCTGGTCATTTTTCCCTCTTCCCATTTTGTGCACCCCAGTTTCCAAATGTAAGTTGGCCATAAGCCTTAAAATGATCAATTTTAACTTTGGCCCAATTCACCCAACTGAGTTTCAACAAGTCATTCACCTCTGCAGGTTTGGCCCTATGGGCTTCTACTTGTTTTTCACCCAACATCCATTGGCCCTCGTGGACCTGCATTCGTGGGCTTCCTCTTGTTGTTCACCCTTGCACTCCACCATTCACATATAGCTTTGCCTTGGTATCCACCTAACATGTAGACTATGCACCTATCTTTGTCGTTGTGTCCTTCGACTTCTACAGACCCGCATTTGTGTATCGCCCTATGAGGGTTTCCATCCCCTTTTTGCCACTTTGGAGGTGGTCAACCTTTCGCTACTACCCACATGGTGGGCTACGCATTTGGCCCTGTTATCCCCATCATTACCATTGCTGAAGTAAACTTGACCTAATACACTTCCAAAATTGCCTGAGTCTGAAACGTCTATGGGTCTTTGTGCACAACCTACGCCCGCTCGACCTCTCTTTCCTAACAACTAAGCCCTTACGCCATCCTACTAGGTGGGACCTACATGCATCATTTCCCCGAGATGAAATCATAAAATTTTGGGGGGACCCATAAGCCCACACCCATCAATGAGTCCACCCCGGTGGACTGCCGTCTACGGGAGGCCATTACCATAGTGTCATCTAACTATGACAATCCTCTCATGCTCTCCCCTCTTTGCAAACCTGCAATCCACCAGTACTATCATCGCCCTATGAATTTCATCCACGACATTTTCCATTCATCATCTTGTTGTTGCAAATAATGAAATTCCATCCACAGAAAGATGGTACAAAAGAGCCTTGAATGCAAATATCCAACAAAGGCATAAAAGGCATGAATTCTCAGGTGTGAGGAAGGAAGAAGAGAGAGCAAGTATAATCGTTTGTGATATTAAAAGTGCCCATGGAGCAGCTTTGGGCTATGCACTATCTGCATCATAGGAAAGGACCCAAATAATATTTTCTATTCCCAAGCTCATGATAGACAGTGTTATCCTGGGCTTCATCGAGACTTCATATAAGAGTCTCTATTTGACATCAACCATGATAATAAGGGCATCCCAACACTGCCATCTGCCCTTTTTCACTCGCTATCCTGACAACCCTCTGTGTTGTGGGACCCACACTTCTCATGGTCGTCCCATGCACCATCGACGACATTCATGACATCACCCCGCACTCCTCTGCCAATGGATGTTCCCCACGTGGGGTCCACTTTGCGTACTTCTACCAAGCTTTCACCATTTTAAACAGCCTACCGCTAGTGTTGCCCTGCATTCCTCGATTTGTAGCCCTAGCGGAAAGAACATATGTGGGGGCCGATGTGCAGGCCCCTATATCGTTCACCATTTTCCCACACTGCCATGCCATCCAATTCTCCCACAAAGGCCTGCGAATGTTTGAAAGCACCCAAGATACTCGATATTTATATATATATATATATAAATGTATAGGGGTACTTAGTGTGCATGTGAATAATCAAAGATGCAAAGTGTTACTGCACGACTGAACCTAATGAGGAATCATAGTTCTTGAAGCCTACTAATGGCTTGTTATATACATTAAGGATGCTACACGCGACGATGAAGTTAGCAATTGGATGGGTGGTTGATAAAATTTAATGCAAAAAGAAATGAAAGTGCTCAAAATGATCAAACATTAATATGAAACATAGGTGCGACGCAGGGTGTGGAGGCTTTCATTTATTCTCAGCCGTCACTCGAGCAACATTAGCACCGTGGGGTTCTTCCTTTTTCTGGTTGCGATCCCTCCATGAACTTTAACCATGTGGGCCTCACACTCTTAGTGGGTGAGCTTCCACGATGGATGACCTTCGGCTCTCCTCTCCCTCTTGTTCGCGATTTCTAGGCGGACCTCACCTATGCACATCCCGTGCTCCACGGGGCCATTACTTGCTTGGCTGTCTCAAACTGTATTTGTGTAATGTTTCCCCACACTCCACCATCTGCATACCATTCAAAATGGTTTTCACATTGCGCAAACCACATGCCATGGGATTTATCATTCATGGTTCATTCTCTAATGTTCCCCACTGGCAAAGAGCCCTCATCTTTCTCTAGTATACTTGAATAATTTTTCTGCTATCAACTAGTGTTGGACAGGTGCACTTGAAAATCCAAAGGCGTAGGGCATGATTCTATCGTGAACGTGGAGGAAGTACAACAAAGGGATGAATCAAAGTTGATCGACCTCTAGATGATAGATTAATGATAAGACCGAACTCATAAGGAATTTGAAAATAATGAGAGGTCTATATCAGAAAATTATGTGTAGGGATAGTGTTATTCTCATGGGTAGTATTTCAATGTAGGAAATCAATTTTTTTGCTTCAAAATGAGAACCGAGTGAACTTGGAATAGTGAGATCCCTCCGTGTGCATAAAATACCAATTTGTATAGGAAATAGCATTACAAAGGTTTCCATTCCACAGGTCACCTACCAGTGGTATTTCAAAGATGTTTTTCTGCACTCAAAAATTTTACCAAGAGAAATGGCAACAAACTTATGATTCAAATGATGGTTGGTGTGGGAAGGTTCTTAAAACTAGCAAAGGAGGAGTGAATGACTAGGAGGCAAGGAGGATATTGCTCATCTAGACATCAGTTCTTGGGAGCAACCTACATAATGACAACTAATTACCTCTATACGGGCATCAGGAGGTGGAGTTCTAGGTATGTTTTTCCATTTTTCTTATGACCTATTGTTGGTTGTTGTCTGTATGCCCAACCCTGAGAAATTTTCTTTCACAGAAACCGCAGTTCATTCAGCCGTCCAGGAAGAAACCTTTTCACAATGGCACCTTCATAAAATAGGCCAGAAGAAACCTCTGCTCATAGGAGCGTCTGTTCATAAATGGATGGCCAGGCAGCCACATGAGTATGATAATGAAATATAAACTAAGAAGATAGGAAGCATGGAATGCTTACATAATGGTGATGAACATGCAGCTTGGACAAGACACAATAAAAATATCAACATTTTTGTTTCATGATGCTAAAGAATACGAATAATGCAATGTTGCCGACGGTTAGTCTTCAGCATATTAGGGACTGTTAGAAGCATCTAAATGCACTATCATGAGCAAGTAAATGAAACACAACGTGTCTCATGCTCACTAAGGATGGAATGATTAATGGCATCAATGTTTCTAATAATGTAATAATTTGATAAAATAAATCACCCCATAATAGATGTAAAGGTATTTAGATAGTTATGGCTATAGTGGCATAGATATAATGATCAAAATGGCGAGGGAAAAAATGTAATGCTCTTGATCAACAAAGGTGGGGAAATGATGCTTCAAATCATTTAGTGAAGTTAGTATTTTGTGGTTATAATTATGCGAGCTTCGGCCCTTTCAAAGCTATTACTAACGGCATCAACCCAATTGCCACCCGCACCCTTGCTTCCTGCAAACGGCTCAAAGTTACTTCAAGCCTGCAATGCGATTATGTTTGTGCCACAAGAGAATGTTCGAATCTTTGGTGATCGGTTGGGCCATGGTACAGACGTGAGTAATTTTTGTGGAGACTCAGATATCAACATCTATTTGTGGAGTTGGAAACTTTAATATAAAATCGACGGACATCTTTCCTACAGGGCTCTCTATTACCTTAGTCGTTTCCTTTGTATGGCTGCCATTACACTTGAAGCTACTACAGCCATGCCATTTTCTAATGGAAATTCTATGGTATCCATCCTCATCCATCTGCTCGATGGAGTCCACCTTTGTGGGGCCCATGGGAACTCTCTCTACATGGTGATGCAAGCCGCTTAATCAATAGAATGTTGTGACATGGGGGCATGGAGTGTTGAGTTGAAAAAGTGACAAAGAAAATCAAAATACCATACCCCTTTCCCCCGCCACTATAATGGCTATAGGATGAACACAATGATTGAGCCGAGATATTACTATTATTAGTAACTCAAAGAAAAATGGAAAATATGGGGAAATTGAAAACACACTCTAGCCTTGAATTGTAGCCCATTTAGTTAGTGGGAGAACTTTGGAGCTATCTGGGATGGGGGTGATTACCATAATAAGAAGTTTGATTGGCACATTCAATAAAGTAGTCTTCTTTAGGGAAATTATCTAAATAAGACTAGGATGCCTAGCATGCTTCTAGTCCATACTGTGAGTTATAAGGTTCCTTATTTTTAAGCAATATGAGCCTTTTGGCACTAATATTGCTTGTCGTTGGTTGCCCAAAAGTAATGGGAATATTTAAATTATAATTAAGCAATCATGCAAAATAGGCATTATATGGTCACATGAACAACAAATAGTCATGTTTAGAAGGTTTCATACCATTGCTTGCATGAGCTTAATTCAAACTACTATTTTATGGAGGGCTCTTATCATAAAATGGAGACCATCAAAGAGGCCTACCACAGAAATAAGTTGCTTGAAATGCGCTCACCTATGACATTGTCCATAGAACCCCGTTAAAAGAAGTCTTGGCTCAAGACTTGATATAGAGAGAGAAGGGAGAAGGTGAAATCATGAGGAATATAATCTAATGAGAAGCCATATACCTCTTGCTATATTTGCATAGGGGAATATCAATCAAACCATTTGTGGAGCCCAACCAAGGTGGGAGCTTCACTTCACAAAACATGCATGTTGATGGGGTGCTTTCGCTTGTCCTCCTACGAAAGCATTCCTTGGGAAAGGACAATCCTAGAGGAGAAATGATTGCCTAAATGATGGATGATTTATCAAAAGGAAGACAAATAAACTAAAGGTTCATGACAAGGAGGGATTGATCAATGTATGGTTGCATAACCAGGAGGAAGAAGCTAAGTTGTCCCACAATGGTGCAGATCTATAAACAAAGTGCACTTGATTGGCTGAATAATGATTGCAAACATACTAAGTAGAGGGTGGCCTTCAGACAGTTTTAGCTACAACAAAAGGGTAATCCACAAGAGGACAAAAGTGCTACAACACCTAGGCACTACAAGAAAAAATAAGAAAAGTCCACAAATGATGTATTTTAAATTGTTTGATAATGGCTTGGCTAGGTGAAATGCTAGTGTAAAGAAAATATTAACCACTCATTCTAAATCAATCCCAGCCATTCATTTGGGCTTTAGAAAATTATAAATAGGAGTCTCCTCTTCATTTGTAAATGGTTGGAGAGCTAGTGTAAAGGCATTCTACAACAATAGAGAGCTACATTGCATGATTTATGGATGTTTCTCTTGTGTTTCTTCATTATCCATGCATGCTTCTACTTCCCTATTAGTTTAGTTGTTAGTTTCTTGAGTGGAAGTGATGATGGTGTTTATTGTTACTATATTTGATAAATTTCTAGCCCATGCTTTTTGTGGTTTGTTGATGATGAATCACTTTGTAAAGCTATCTTGAGCTTCCTTACTTTATTGCTGCAACTTAGTTCAATTGCAAGTTCATGATGTGTATATGAAATCAATTGCATTTTCATGATGTGTGTATGCAATCTAAAAATCTACAATCCTTAGAAGATTGCACTTTTTTTGTGTAACTGTAGGTTCCTCTTGGCCAAGCAAAACCTAGTTTAGGGAGTTTCTCTACTGTACCAGCCTCCATGATCACTGTTCATTAATATTTTTAGGTCTAGGAATTTCCTCTCTTCCCTTCCCTTTTTCTTTTTCTAAATAACGTAAGCTAAGGTTCATTGCACATTGTAAAGCCAAATCTAAAGCTAAAATAAGAGTTTTAGACTATTGTTTGAACCTGTAGCAACTGGACAATAATTTCTACACCTTAAGAACTCCATTTGCAAACCCAATTTCCCACACTTTGTAACTCATCTGTAAGTCTTCCTTGTGATGCCAGAAATTCACATGAATCAGGTGAGATATTCCAAGCACTATCAAGACCCTACATTAGAGACCTTGGATGCACCGGTTGATTATGAAATTTTTCAGAAGTGATGTAGCTATGTATTACTATGTTGATGAATAAAAAACATCAATAGAGCTACTTTCTGAGATGGATGACATATTGAGGCTACAAGGGTCATCCCACAATAATAGGATTTGGTTTTGTGCGACTTGACATTAAATCAACATTTTAGAGAAAACTTCGCTTTCTAACATATAGTGGTAAACTATTAGGAATTTCAAAATGATGTAAACAAGTGATTTGTGAGATTTTGTCTGTAGATTTTAAATGTATTTTTTTTTTTAAAATTGAAATTAAATTGTAATTTTTTTGCGTCTCCTTTGATAACTAGTTTTTAATAGTAAACAACATTTTTAAAAAGTGGTGTGTACTTCGACTCACATAATTTTTTTTCTACAAAGGATGAAATTCTGATTTTTTTGAATTTAGGTTTGTAACACAAGTATCTAGTGCTTTCATTTTGTTTCATAGCATTTTGTTGAATATTTTCTTTTATTTAATTTTTGAGTCAAAACATTATAATTTAGACATGATTACATTCGACTCACACTGCTTTTTGGTATATGTTAATTCTATTTTCTATTTTTGTTGGAATGAGGGACATCCAATACCTAGAGTGTATATTTAAAAAATTCCTCAAATTTACTATTTTTCCACAATGATTTTTCATCAAACCTTGATGTTGGTGAAAAACCTATGTATAATAAAACTAAAAAATAAAATATAAAATAAAAAACAAAATATATTAAATTATAGTTGTTGCGACCGTTTGATCCTACAATCATCCAACTTGGTTTATCAGGACTTGAATCCATTACACCTTCTTCCAAGCTTCGATAGTCAAAAATAGATAAATTTTGGAAATGGTGGAGGAAGATGAAAATATAGGTTCATTAAACTCCCCTTCTATTAGAAGAGTTTGGAATAGATCCCCTTCATTCAGAAGTTGTTAAACCTCTAATAAGAGGGGTTCATTAGAAGGGGGGAGGGATTCATTCGAAGGGGGGGTTCATTAGAAGGGGGTGGTTCATTCGAACCCCCTTCATTAGAAGGGGTAAAGCATTTTAAATTTTTTGATGGGAATTTCTAATTTTTCTTCATTTGAAAAATTGTAACCCACTATTGTGAGTTTACCCCAAGTTGAAAGTTGGGAGTTGAAAAGAGCACTTTCAAGAAGAAATATAAGATAAGGAAATCTCTTTTAATGTCGAAACATGAAATAAGAAAATTATGAAGGAAAACAAAATCTAAGTTGAAATGGAGAAGCACACACAAATCAACATCACTCGACTACATGCAGATTTGAGTAAAAATATTAAGGAGACCATTGCTACAATTTGTATTGGCAGATAAGTGTCAGATCCATGGCACACACATAGACACAATGATCTGGGGTGTCTAACATTCTTGAGTAGGATTGAAAGATTCTTACAAGAAGAAGTCACCTTTTGGGAATTATATCAACCTTTAGCCCTTGTAGACACAGAAGAATATTTGACAACCATGGCAGCTAAGGCATTCAAGGGGCTGATCCAATAATGTTTGGGAAGCAAAGATGGACCAAGATTGGATGAGGTACTGATGTCCACCTAGTGCATTTTTCACAATGCACCTCACTCAGAATTAACTTATCCATCTTCTGAGGGAATCATCACCCAAGTTAAGGGCAGTTTGAATATGTTGGAGTAGCCAACTCCCAATGAAGAGGAGTCTTCCCCTAGGGTAGGAGAGTTGTCAATGCTTGGAGGACATCCCAATTAGGTTGAACCAAGAAGAACCCTAGAAGTGGATGCTAGGACAAAAAACACTAAGGATGAATATCAAGACGAAGGAACTGACTCCCTTAGGATGGCAGGAAGCTTTGATGAAAATTTACTTGGAAGGGAGTTAGAAATATTTTCCTCCATCAATAAAGAGGGGTCCTCTACTTCGGAAGGAGAAACATTGGAAGTTAATGATTGATCAAAAAATTCTACAATAGTACATGCTAGAACAACCAACACAAATGTTGAAGAATAGGAGGAAGAAGAGGCTGACAACCATGGGGCAGTAGAAAATGATGATGAAGGTGTAAGTGAACTCAGATTAGAAGACCTCTCCTTCATCAATTACATCAATCACACATCTGAAGATAAAGATTTGGAGGAGTGGGAACAATTATATGTCATGGTTGTCCACTCTTCAACCTCCTTCCCAAGTGATGATGATGACCCAATGGTGGAAAGATACAACCGGCTCCTCTCCAGATTAGCAAAGGATTGGTCCAAACTAAGATATCAAGTTGATTTGGAGTTATTTCTACTACCAAATTGGTGCAAACTTCATGATTCATCACACTCGAAGTTCACATGCGGACTGCGCCAAGAAGCCATCAAGCAAGTCAAAGAATAAGCAAGGCAACCAAGTACACCACCTTTTTCCATTACTTTAGGGATTGAATGTGTGAATCAAGAGCCAAAGCCTAGTGACAACTTAGCTAAAGGAAACCCTTATAAGGATATTGAGGTAGGAGCTAAAGAAGAAATACACATTCCTGGGCCTCCAAATGATGGGGAAGAACACATGGGAATGTTGTCCATCAGTCATCAATAATTTCTCCCTCTTGAAGATCATTTGTGCACCATGGACAATGGGCTTTATAATGAGTCCTTGGAGGGAAATCACTTAGTATATTTTGGTTCCCTTGACGAGGTTCCCTCAATTGATGACTTCTTTCCATTAGGAACTATACTAAAAAGGTATGCCCATGTTGAGGAAGAGTTCATCTCAGAGATTTGTAGTGATGAATGCATACTACTTGAACCTCTAAACGACGATGAACTAGAGTTTCTAGATTGGGAGAGGGGTTCCTTCTTCATCTATAGTGACAATGAATAAGAGGAGACAAGTGAATGTCACGAGGAGATACATGAACAACAAAGACAAGATGATAAAGGTGGAGGTGTTGAGATAGCTGGCAGTAGAGATGAAACACCCAACCAACTACAAGATGCAACTTGGAGTCCTTCTGCCATGATCATTATTGATCCTCCTTCCCATTCAAATGGCTATAATAGGAGAGAGTCATGCATGTCATTGTACCATGACATTGAACATCACAAAAGTAAGGTTGACACCTAGGAAAGGAAATGGGACAACATATTTCCATTTAAGGAAAATGACCAAGTGGATCTGAGGTTTGTAGATGATCAACATTGAGAAGTGGGTATGTGTAGGATCATCATAGAAATAATAAGCTCTTAAGTGGCAAAAAATTCAAAAAAATCAAAGTTAGGAAACTTTACATAAAAATTTGAATAAGTTATCTATATTATTTCAAAAATATCTAAGAATAGAATCTGTAGAAAATTGAATGTAGTTTTTTAACTACTAGGTTTATTTTTTTTAAATAATTATTTGGTGAAAATTTGAAATTTCAATGCAGTAGTACTTAAATTTCAGGGAAAAAATAAGTAGGTGTTTGGCTGACCACCCTAACCACAATAAAATGAGAATTTTTTTTATAATATTTTAGACATAAGTGGAGGACTCATGTCCAAATGTGATGGATATTTTTTTGTAATTTTTTTCCAAGTAAATAATTAATTATGAATTTTTTATTTCAACTTTTAAAAAATACAAAGAACTCATATGTCTGACCACCTTAACTTGGTCAAAACTTCATGAAATTCAAATTTTCTTTTTTTAATCCTCTAATATGCAAAGCATAGAATGCGATGCATATTTTAGATGTAGAAAATGTGGTATTGTTTGAAAGTTGTAGATGTTTTTCAATTAGCCTATCAATCAGGACTTTAGTCATAATTCAAATAGAAAATGAATAATAATAATTTATAAATTCAAAGTAAAGCATGATTTATATTGGTAGAAATATGAGAATATCCTTTAAAAACCTTTTTCATTTCATCATTTTTGTGTAAAAAAATGTTGTTAGCCACATACCCTACAAATATCCATCATATCGCCACTTTTTGGCACATCATGATCCCACACATACCCAAGAATTTCTTCTTGAAGGACAACCAAAGGAGGTTGTGGATTATACATAGGACTTGGAGGAAGTATTTGCTCCCCTATCCTCCCAGACCTATCCATGCCCAAGATCAGAAATGTCACATCCTCTACCATGCTCACCCAAGGCCACTGATGCAATGACGATGATGCAATGCTTGCTCTCCCCTATCAAAAAATGCCACCTCCATGTGACGACATCCAAGTTCTATCCTTCCTTGCTACTGTTAATTATCATAGTCATTTTTATTATTTTCATTATGGGAATAAGGGAAAATGGACGTGTTTTTTGATTAACCATGGATTTAACAAACTGCCTCAATTACTAATTTTTCTGGATGACATGATTGAATTTGAATGATGCAATTTTAAACTTCATTTTGTTGAATATAAGAATGAATATGCATGGCTTTGAACAATAACAATCACCTATTTTCTTTTGCATGCATTACAAAATCCAATGAGCCCTGACGTCGGTTTTCCTTGCCTTAACATGGTGCTTTGTAAATATCTTTGTACATAGCTCATTTTGAGTAGTGTATGATTTCTATATATATCTCACTTTTCTACTTTCATTAGGTAGTTGGTTTTTTGTAGGTTAGTGTTCTTTATTTTAGTTTCCTTTTCGCTTTCCTGCTTTGGTTAGTTTGGGTGATTGCTTTCCGTTTTACTTTCGCTTTGCTATTTTTTTGTTGTTGCTTTGCTTGGGGTCTGTATGCATTTAGCTAGGAATATTGTGCACACAAAAACCATTCTTATTGCTTGGGGTTGTTCTATGTATTTCTTCATCAAACTCTAATCAAGTTTCCATAGTGAATGATGAAGGTCTTCTATTAGTGTCAAGCGAAATGGAAGTTTGGTTCAAAGAGGATAAGTAGTTGGTTTGGTCCTTTCCTGATGTATTCTAAAATCTTATATCTTCACACACATTAAGAATCCTGAGGCCCTTGTGGGTCCTTTGTGAAGTCTATTTAAGTGATGATTCTAGTTTTTCATGAAATGCTCTGGTGCATTTCCCCAACGAGTCACCATTTGTTGTCATGTTTTTCCTATAGGCCCCGCCATAGGCAAGGTCCCCCTCCTTTTCGCTTTGGTGGGTCATTTTTCCCTCTTCCCATTTTGCGTATCCCAATTTCCAAACCTAAGTAGGACATAAGATTTAAAATGATCAATTTTACCTTTAGAACAATTCATCTAGTTAAGTTTCACCAAGGCATTCACCTCTGTGGGTTTGGCCCTATGGGTTTCCCCTTATTTTTCACTCGGTGTCCATTGGCCCTCACTGACTTGCATTCCCAAGCTTCCTCTTGCCATTCATTGTTGCACTCCACCGTTCACCTGAAGTCGATCCTTGACATCCACCTGACATGAGGGCTCTGCACCTATCTTTGTTGTTGCCTCCTTAGACTTTTGTAGACCCACATTTGTGGATTGCCCTATGTGGGTTTCCATCCCCTTTCCAATGATTTGGTG
>VDFB02159973.1:0-12585 GCA_007258455.2 Sequoia sempervirens
AATTAATAATAAAATATTACAAATAAAATTACTAATTAATAGTTTTTGTGGAATAAAATTACAATAATATTCTAGAAAATGTACTTATTGCCCCTTTTAGTCATGGTCTCTATCGTCAAATCCCACTCAAAATAGCATGGGACTTAATAATACACAAATCACAAAGCCTAACACTTGAAAAGGCAACAATCAATATCAACAATGTAGATCAGCATGACCTCACATTAACAACTATTTCTAGAGTGTGTGAACTTGCAAGCCTATGCATAAAACTAGCCTTCACATTTCAATGATATGCACACATGCAACAAAGTCCATAGGTAGCTCGTCGAAAGCAAGAAGAAGAACGCTTATTGGCATTATCAAATTCAAACTCTTGAATGAACACTAATACAGAAAAGAACTACAGGTTAGTTACTTTGATTTTATCAACTACATTTTTCCCACTTCCAACCAAAAAACCCTCATTGCATACTTAGTTACAAAGTGTCTCCAATGATTAATCCAAATTCCTACATGAAACATTAATATCAACTTGCTCTAAAACATGACAAAAAAACATCTTTCTTTTCTCTTTCTAACAATTTTCCTACAAGTATGCAAATACATAAAAGCAACAACAAAATAAGACCAAACACTCTCACAACTCAACCATTTTTCTGGCACTAAACACCATTGGAGTTCCTCATTTATGTCATATTTTATTTCGACATTAAGTCCCAACTCCAGATTTTCTCGAGATAATTTCCTTTCACAAACTAGATACTCATTTGTAGATTGTCATAGCAATATTTGCAATTACACTCCTTCAAATTTGAATGTGGATTTTCTTTTCTAGGATTGTAATTGAATGCACCTAAATCCTTATGATATGGCTTCAAATTTGAATGTACCTTTACTTTTCCTTTATAGTAATTGAACATCTTATGTAAGGGAACTCCAATTATTTGGAATTCATGTCATTATGAAAGAACACTCATTATTTGCAAGCTTTCTTGCTACCTCTTATTTAAATTTCTAGTATAATTAGCCTTTGTGGATTGAGATGGATTATATTTAGAATATGAAACATCTTTATTATGCAAAAACAATATCTATTGATCTATTTGCTGTTTTCTTGATTGTAATATTTAGATATCTATGTTCATATATCATTGGTAGATATAAACAACAAAAAAATAGAACAACTATTAAGCTTTTAAACTTTAAAAATCTACACAAATGACTAAAAAAATAGGAAAAATTATCTGCACAAATGATGACAAAGGCTTCAAAAAAGAGAATCAAAAGAAAAGGTAATTTGTAGGTATTGGCAACACAAATTACTGTGCATGATTTATTAGTTTAAAATCTATTAAACTTTAAATTTATTTCAAAAAACATAAACTATATTTCCTGTAGTATCCAAACACATTGACAACAACTTTAATAATACTACTGCTTTATGTAGTAACCAACTGTAACCTTGAAGACCAAGATCCAATTTTTTCAATTTTGGTTAAACACTTTTTGACATTCTTATGTGGTTTTGTTATTTGTTTTTTTGCAACATCAACTTTTGCACGAAATGAATGAGAAGTAATTGGTGAACATCATGGCTTTCAAATCACCCCCACTTAAAAGCAAAAAGTGAAGATACTAGCTAATGTCTTTTAAAGGATTAATTTAAAGGGAATAGATATTATTTTAAAACTGTAGAACATGTCTAGATTTTTTTTTTCTTCTATAATTTACGACATAGATTTGGTGTATGCCGCACATTTACAAGCCATTTAATAAGAGACATCCCTCCTCTATCCTGCAATACCATTTCTAGCATGTGGGTCTCTCTTTGTTGATCATCTAGACTACGATATAGTTCAATAATGGAGTAGGTTCAATACTATGCAATATTGATTGTTAGGTTTCTATTCAAGCTTTTATCTTCCTCTAGACTTATGTTTGTTATGAATAAATGTAGTGCTTATAAGATTTTCCAACTTTCCCAAAAAATTTCTAGGATTAATTTACAAGAATATTTTCACTGGAAATATTCTAAGATTAATAATTTTTATCACATTTCTTATGGAAACCAATTTTGGAAAGATGGAACTTTTCTTTAATGTGACAAAATTAGAAGTTCACTTAGAAAAGGTTCTTATTTTCCTGTACTTGTAAATGTCAATGACATTGTTGTTCATTCCCTTCAAAGTGAAATCCATTTGTGAATTTGAATAAACAACTTAAATTTAGGGAATTATTTTTCCCCAAAAACGATAGATACAAAGGTTGTTTTGTTTCTTTTTTAGAGGTTGGTTGGATTCTTTTGTTTATTCTTTCCTCATACACCAAATTCTTTGAGGATTGGTATACTCCCTTGGCATGTGTTGTTTGGTCTTTTGATATATGTATTTGAAATAACAACAATGAAGCTTGGGTTTTTGGACAATTTTACCTTCCTTGAGAGCTTAGGTTTGTAAAAATATGGTTTTGAAGACATATTGGCGAATTTATAACTTTTGTTGTTCTTTCTACTATTTTACCAACCTAAAAAGAATTAAAAGGGTGTTATACAATAGAGATTGCAATTGCTTAGAGTACGCTGCTCATTGCTTTCAAATTTGTCATTTCATCTACAATAGTTGTTATCCATTATTATGTTCAATTTGGACCTTAGAAATATCACCTAACTTGAATACCACTTGAATTAAAATTGTACAATTAAAATGATATCATAGTGTTTCAGTTAAGTTGCATATATGTCATTCTTATAATTGCAATGAGTGTAATACTTCATTTAATGCAATATTAAAACACATTTAAATTTTACGTTCAATTTCCTATCGACTTATTCTTGAACCTCCTATAGGTGCAAGTGCTAGTTTTAATTTTATATTGTCTCAAATTAAGACAATAGAAAAAATACCTTTTCCCTAAAAATATAATTAATTTTCCCACACCTTTTCCCTAAAATTAAAACTAATGTTTCTTCACATCTTTTCGATGGCTCTCTCTCGCATCTGCTGCTATAGCCATTAAAACTGTTGTTCTTTCCCATCTTTTCGGTGGTTTTGAGTTGGCTCTCTCATCTGCTGCTATAGCCAAGGCGTTGCACTCGGGATGCAACTTCTTTTGGCGGGAAAGCTTACAATTGGTGTGGCGGGAAGTGGCCATTGTATTGGATTTTTAATGATGAGGATATGTAGAAAATATTATGCCCTAGTTTATGTTTTCTTTAACCCATGGGTCATCTGCAAGCAAACAGGTAATATTGTTAAAAACCCCAGATCTTTATGCAAAACAAACTCGTTCTAAAACAAATTGTTGTAAATTAATAGTCTATTTTCATTGTTTATCTCAATAGATTGATACAATTAGTGTTCTCAAACTAATTTTCCACCTACTAATGAAAACTATTAAGTCATTCCTAATTATTTCATTATATGGTGGTGTGACTGCGAATACACAAGAAATTCAGTTATGAGAATGGTGAATTTAAATAAGAACCTTCAAATTTTTCACATTTATTTTCAAGTCTATTTTTTATATCACAGTAGACAAGATGAAAAAGATCTGAAATTTTACATACAACACAGGTGAATGCATAGGTGAATGTAAAGATAGAGATACCAGGAATTCAAAAGGTTATGGGTTTTGCATCTACCAGGTGAGCCTTTATGCTGATATTTTTGTAAGTTCTTAACAAATTTTATTTGAAATGGCATTTTCAGTACTCTGACACAAGCATCATTATTTCTTGTCATATTCAAGATGCTAATTACTTTTATCAAAAATATTAGGATCCAGCTGTGACAGACATTGCATGTGCTTCCCTAAATTGGGAGATAAAACTTTGATTGTTCGCCGTGCTACAGCCAGGTATAGATATGCATGAGGCTATAATACAATTGAATCTATATTATTTGTTTTTAATCTGTACTTCTGACAATCTAATTGATTCCATCTTATTTCCTTCTCATAGCAGTGGTCAACCAAAACCAGACCAAGAGAATGTCTTAGCTCAGGCTCAACAACACATAGCTTTACAGGTAAGACTGGGGAATCATCTTTATAGTGAGAAAATAGATTTGGATTCCTTTTCTATTGTGATTCTATGTCTCTTATTCATGTATGGTAAGCAAAGAATTCTTTTGGTATATCTGTAGAAGCTTGTATGTATCTATAAATGATGACTTGTGGCTATCAAGGTGGGATAGAGTCTTAAAAGGGCATTAGGTCTCCAAGGTGTTTTCCATCACAGAATCAAAGTGTCTAGAAACTATTTTGTGAAAGCTATCTAAGGTGACTCAAAGGTTAGAAGTAGTCTTAAAGGTAGGGTTACTATTGTTGATGTTTGAGCAAGGTGGTTCCTATGTTCTCATAACAGTATAGTAAACTACCCCTCAATCTATGCACATTCCACTTCATATCAATTTTAAAGGACTGTCCCTTCACACACAGTCCATTAATGACTGTCATAAACTTACTCATTTATATCTAATCTTTTGCATTTATGACTAATTTGTGAAGCCTAAAAGTTTCCCTTGCATTTAGTTGACTGTCCTTTCAACCACATTCTGTCAAATAGCTCTTCAATAGGAAGTTGTTCCAAAACATTCAGAGAAAGTACAATTCAATTACTTACATATGCACTTGCATTAGGTCCTATTAGCATTTTTGAAGAACAGGGACATTACTTTTCCTCGTACTGAAGCCAAAATCAGTAACTTTTTTGGCATGAAAGGTGACTGTGAACTTTGATATGCTGCCTCTTAATAGATTCATGGTGAGTGTTCATTTCTAGGAACACATACTCTAACAAATGACCCAACTCATGAGAATATTGATGTATGCTATCTGAATCTTTGCTTATAGACTATTGTAATCTTCAAAAATTCATATGCCCTGCTTGTAAGGTGATACGCTTTTAGGGTCTTCATGTTGCTTGAGGTGAACCATTATTGCTTTGCTTGAAGTCTGCCCCTAAACCCTTTCCTTCGTTAGTTGGCAATGCCCATCCTTCCTTGCCATTCTTGGACTATACTTTTGCATTAGAATGATATTTTTGACTGTTTCTTTCCACATGCATTCATCTTGACTGTCCAAACTTTACAATCTCTTATCACTATTATTGAATCTTTTGCAATGTGACTGTCATCCTCTATCTCTTGATCACTAGCCTCATTATGCTTGATTTCCTGTGTGTAGAGTCTCCCTAGATTTGTCTTCATTGCATAGTGAACTATTATTCTTGCTTATACCATCTATAAATATGCCTCCTATGCTTTCAACCTCTTATATGTTGTCTCTTTCAATAGGTTGTCTTCCTTAATGACTGTTAAGACTGTCACTTGTTTGATGATTTCTTTTGTATGTATCTATAAATGATGACTTGTGGCTATCAAGGTGGGATAGAGTCTTTAAAGGGCATTAGGTCTCCAAGGTTTTCTCCATCACAGAATCAAAGTGTCTAGAAATTGTTTTGTGAAAGCTATCTAATGTGACTCAAAGGTTAGAAGTAGTCTTAAAGGTAGGGTTACTATTGTTGATGTTTGAGCAAGGTGGTTCCTATGTTCTCATAACAGTATAGTAAACTACCCCTCAATCTATGCACATTCCACTTCATATCAATTTTAAAGGACTGTCCCTTCACACACAGTCCATTAATGACTGTCATAAACTTACTCATTTATAACTAATCTTTTGCATTTATGACTAATTTGTGAAGCCTAAAAGTTTCCCTTGCATTTAGTTGACTATCCTTTCAACCACATTCTATCAAATAGCTCTTCAATAGGAAGTTGTTCCAAAACATTCAGAGAAAGTACAATTCAATTACTTACATATGCACTTGCATTAGGTCCTATTAGCATTTTTGAAGAACAGGGACATTACTTTTCCTCGTACTGAAGCCAAAATCAGTAATTTTTTTGGCATGAAAAGGTGACTGTGAACTTTGATATGCTACCTCTTAACAGATTCATGGTGAGTGTTCATTTCTAGGAACACATACTCTAACAAATGACCCAACTCATGAGAATATTGATGTATGCTATCTGAATCTTTGCTTATAGACTATTGTAATCTTCAAAAATTCATATGCCCTGCTTGTAAGGTGATACACTTTTAGGGTCTTCATGTTGCTTGAGGTGAACCATTATTGCTTTGCTTGAAGTCTGCCCCTGAACCCTTTCCTTCGTTAGTTGGCAATGCCCATCCTTCCTTGCCATTCTTGGACTATACTTTTGCATTAGAATGATATTTTTGAATGTTTCTTTCCACATGCATTCATCTTGACTGTCCAAACTTTACAATCTCTTATCACTATTATTGAATCTTTTGCAATGTGACTGTCATCCTCTATCTCTTGATCACTAGCCTCATTATGCTTGATTGCCTGTGTGTAGAGTCTCCCCAGATTTGTCTTCATTGCATAGTGAACTGTTATTCTTGCTTATACCATCTATAAATATGCCTCCTATGCTTTCAACCTCTTATATGTTGTCTCTTTCAATAGGTTGTCTTCCTTAATGACTGTTAAGACTGTCACTTGTTTGATGATTTCTTTTGTATGTATCTATAAATGATGACTTGTGGCTATCAAGGTGGGATAGAGTCTTAAAAGGGCATTAGGTCTCCAAGGTGTTTTCCATCACAGAATCAAAGTGTCTAGAAACTATTTTGTGAAAGCTATCTAAGGTGACTCAAAGGTTAGAAGTAGTCTTAAAGGTAGGGTTACTATTGTTGATGTTTGAGCAAGGTGGTTCCTATGTTCGTATAACAGTATAGTAAACTACCCCTCAATCTATGCACATTCCACTTCATATCAATTTTAAAGGATTGTCCCTTCACACATAGTCCATTAATGATTGTCATAAACTTACTCATTTATATCTAATCTTTGCATTTATGACTAATTTGTGAAGCCTAAAATTTTCCCTTGCATTTAGTTCATTGTCCTTTCAACCACATTCTGTCAAATAGCTCTTCAATAGGAAGTTGTTCCAAAACATTAAAAGAAAGTACAATTCAATTACTTAAATATGCACTTGAATTAGGTCTTATTAGCATTTTTGAAGAACAGGTACATTACTTTTCCTCTTACTGAAGCAAAAATCAATAACTTTTTTGGCATGAATTAAGGTTACTGTGAACTTTGATATGCTTCCTCTGAACAAATTCATGGTGAGTGTTCATTTCTAGGAACACATACTCTAACAAATGACCCAACTCATGAGAATATTGATGTATGCTATTTGAATCTTTGCTTATAGACTATTGTAATCCTCAAAAATTCATATGCCCTGCTTGTAAGGTGATACGCTTTTAGGGTCTTCATGTTGCTTGAGGTGAACCATTATTGCTTTGCTTGAAGTTTGCCCCTGAACCCTTTCCTTCATTAGTTGGCAATTCCCATCCTTCCTTGCCATACTTGGACTATAATTTTGCATTAGAACGATATTTTTGACTGTTTCTTTCCACATGCATTCATCTTGACTGTCCAAACTTTACAATCTCTTATCACTATTATTGAATCTTTTACAATGTGACTGTCATCCCCTATCTCTTGATCACTAGCGTCATTATGCTTGATTGCCTATGTGTAGAGTCTCCCCAGATTTGTCTTCATTGCATAGTGAACTATTATTCTTTTTTATACCATCTATAAATATGCCTCCTATGCTTTCAACCTCTTATATGTTGTCTCTTTCAATAGGTTGTATTCCTTAATGACTGTTAAGACTGTCACTTTTGTGATGATTTCTTTTGTATGTATCTATAAATGATGACTTGTGGCTATCAAGGTGGGATAGAGTCTTAAAAGGGCATTAGGTCTCCAAGGTGTTTTCCATCACAGAATCAAAGTGTCTAGAAACTGTTTTGTGAAAGCTATCTAAGGTGACTCAAAGGTTAGAAGTAGTCTTAAAGGTAGGGTTACTATTGTTGATGTTTGAGTAAGGTGGTTCCTATGTTCTCATAACAGTATAGTAAACTACCCCTCAATCTATGCACATACCACTTCATATCAATTTTAAAGGACTGTCCCTTCACACACAGTCCATTAATGACTTTCATAAACTTACTCATTTATAACTAATCTTTTGCATTTATGACTAATTTTTGAAGCCTAAAAATTTCCCTTGCATTTAGTTGACTTTCCTTTCAACCACATTCTGTCAAATAGCTCTTCAATAGGAAGTTGTTCCAAAACATTCAGCAAAAGTACAATTCAATTACTTAAATATGCACTTGAATTAGGTCCTATTATCAATTTTGAAGAACAGGGACATTACTTTGCCTCATACTGAAGCCAAAATCAGTAATTTTTTTGGCATGAAAGGTGACTGTGAACTTTGATATGCTGCCTCTTAACAAATTCATGGTGAGTGTTCATTTCTAGGAACACATACTCTAACAAATGACCCAACTCATGAGAATATTGATGTATGCTATCTGAATCTTTGCTTATAGACTATTGTAATCTTTGAAAATTCATATGCCTTTCTTGTAAGGTGATACGCTTTTAGGGTCTTCATGTTGCTTGAGGTGAACCATTATTGCTTTGCTTGAAGTCTGACCCTAAACCCTTTCCTTCGTTAGTTGGCAATGCCCATCTATCTGTCAGCTCCTCTCAACTTGATGAATAATTTTTTGCATAATCCAAAAAACACGAAATTCAATTCAAAGAACCTTGGCCAATGTCATTTTTTCAAAGAGATCGGGAAATAGGACATAACAATCATGCTTTAATGTTTAAGAAATATCACAGACAACACTGACCTTTAGATTTTACCGATATGCTTCAAATGAAGCCATGCTCTACAATGACCACAGGAAAACACACTTAAAAATAATGGCAATCATATATTGGCTATATCCATAAATAACTGAATTCAAATTTTCTTTACTAGTTAAAGTTAGAAATTTGTGATAAGCAATAGATTTGGATTTATCCTCTCAATAAAAATGTATGAAAGCATATTCACATTTGCTACCAAAAACAAACTCTTTAAGTGTAAATAAAAATTCTCAGAATGAACACTGAAAATACACCCCATGAATCAAATATTGAATTTCGGTGGCTGAAAATTATGCCATGTTTCATGCAAGCATAAAAAAAACATGAACTGAAAAATGGTGATGGCAAAAATTTACTACCTTGAGAAGTTACGATGAAGCTTTTCCAATGCCAAGTTTTCCAACTTCAGAGATGCATCCATGATATTGCTAATGTACCTGATAATTCCATTTGTCTCTACTTCTGCTCCATTTGTAAGTCTACTTGCATTCTTTGGAGGCATTCCTCAAGTTTCTGCACTTTTGTCTCAAAGAACTGGGTTTTTTTCTCTTCTTCTTTAATCTGAACCATGGCCTGCTCCAGTGCTACTTTATTTTCTTCAAAAGATTCTTTGATTGCAATTGTTTCTTTTTTCTATTTTTTAATTTCTCTTTGAACCAAGGCTAAGGCATAATATTTTTGTGCAATGATTCCTTCAATATCTATTCTCTTCCCTTCCTCCTCCTTCATAATATTTCTCACGACATTTCCCCTATCTTGGATAGCATCCTCAAGCATCAATTTCTCTTTCCTTGTTTCTTCCAAAACTCTTAAGGCTACATCTGCACGGTGTCTGTTTTCTTCAATAGCTTCCTCCAACAAACTAACTTTCCTTTTCAGTTCATCTTGTTCTCTCTTAGCTGAATCTAAATCCTTTTTTCCCATTAGAAGCATTTCAATATAAAATGTATTTCCTTTTAGCTCTTTACATTCTTCCAACATATTCTGAAACAAACCATGTAGTTCTTTATATTCATTTCCCTTCTGGTCAAGCACATTCTCCATTGTTGCTATCTTCTACCTCTAAATTTCCTTTTCCATTAAGACTAAACTCATACCCCTATCTTTATCATGGATCATCTTGTTAAGTGAATTCTTCTGCTTTCTAAGCTCTACACATTCCTTCAATGCCATATCTAAGGCAATTGATATCTCCTTGATAACCTCTTCAAAAAAAATTCTTAGTATGTCTATTTCATTCTTGTTTTTCTCTTCTATTTCTTCCCTATCATTTTCCAACACTACTATTTGACTCAGTAAGTAGGATTCTCTTGATGACTTATCTAGCTCTTTACTGTCAGATAATGCTTTGAATTCCCTTTCTTTCCTTGTATGCAGCTCTGTCATTCTTCTATCCTCAGCTTGCAATTCATCCTGTAAATTAGAAACCATTCCAGAGTTCTTGTTTTCAAACCTTCTTGAGAGGATCAATTTTTCATTCTCTTTCATAACTTCATCCAATTTTCTAGTCGTGTCATTCAACACTTTTCTTAAAACACACATCTCACTATCATTTCCTTTCTCCCTCAAAATTTCCCGCTTAAGCTTGTAAATCTCTTCTATTTTTTCAGCCAGAACATGATCCTTATCCCTTCTTGTTGCTGCTACAACCCTTAAATAATGGGATATTAATTGCTCTTTTGACATTCTTTTCAATGGTGCTTCCAAAATGATATATGATGTATCTTTTGAGATACTATTTGATAAATAAGGTTATCCATTCAAACAACCTTCACAAACTTTTGTCATCTCATAAATTTTCATATTTCCATTCATGTTTCCATTGTTAGCTATTTGTGACAGAGAAGGTATACTATAATGGCTCATTTTAGTAATATATACCTTAGAAGTTCCAATTTGCAATCTCATAATATGCATATGGAAGACTTATAAATGTTTATTTCAAGATTGCTTTTTCTTTTACTGTATATATGAATGATAATCTTCATTTATGTAGCGATTAATACTATGATTTATCTAGGTCCTGGTTTCATTATTGCCTATGGTATTTTTATTATCTAAGCCATTTTGTTAAAAACTGGATCTCTGGAAATAGTGGCCTGCACTGGACAACCTACTCATCATGTATTTCACAAGCAATAGCCCTCATATAAATATTATTTACTTCTTATCATCTCTCAAGAAAAAATATAAGACAAGTTAGGACTCAAAAGAACTAAATGTAAGTAAGCTAGAAGCCTAGAACCATACCCAGTGTTCTCATCATGAACAAAATAGATCAAGTAACCATCATCTTCTACAAGGTCTAACCCAGAATCCCTAGGTACAAATATTTCCTCAGAACCAAATCTTCTAGGTTCAAAGTCAAAAACCCCTAGCACATTGCCTCCAACTTCAATCTGTGACTTCCCAACCTCAGGTTCTACTTGAAGATCAAACTTTACGAGTCCCTTGACCTTAGCTATTGAATCTAGTGTAGTACCATACACATAACGTTGCTTTCTGCACCCATGTTAATCATAAAGCAAAATTAGATATTTCCCAATCAACATGGTATCCTTGGTTATATGATCCACAAGCATTTTTTATGAGGGAGAGAATGGAGGAAAAAACATAGCTGTAGTGTTCTAGGAAAGAGTGTATGTATTATCTCTTAGAATTTTCTTACTTGCCAATATACTTTTCATTAATCCTTGGAAAATCTACTGCAGACTCTGATAGTTTCTTTTGTGAAGCCTCCCCACTCTTTAAATTGAAACGCATCTCATATCTGATCACCAAAGTCAAAAATATAATACATTATGACTTATCCTTTTTTAATGCATAGGTTAATAAGTGAAGCACAAAAGAAAAGGTTATATTGAATGGTTCACATACAACTCATTCTGGAAATTTTTAACTTTTTTTTCTTTGATGGGTCCACCAACCAATTCCAGGTCCAAGTCAACCAATCGAAAAGTGTAAAGGACAACTTCATCACCCTCCTCCCATGCATTGGCTAATATTTGGTACACAATACCCAAAGAAAAGACATATAAGAATCCTAAGAGATATCTCAGGTTGGCCTCAAAATGATTGACCAGCCTATGTAGAATAAAACTAATAGCAAATGATTCTCCTCAATTGTGAACAAAGCACCATGCAAATATCAATAGGAACTTATCCAATTTTTGTTCTAAGGGAGAAAATGTAAGTATATAAAATATAATATTAAATAATGCAAGAAAAGATGCATCTGGAAGGAAGCCAAATACAACATGAACTATGAGCTATCGACACAAGGCAAGACTAAAATATGAAGCTTGTTTCTCAACATTACCATTATTCAATATGTAGCAGTTTGGTAGCTCAAACCATCTCATCTGAAGATCATTTCTAGCATATCGGGGTAGAATACCAAAATGAGCCATTGTTTCCATTCATTCATATAAGGCTCTCCATTCATGTTTCCATTGTTAGCTATTTGTGACAGAGAAGGTATGAATGAAATCCCATTTGAATTATCACTGCATGGTGTCATGAAGTAACTACAAGAGGAATATGGCCTTGTTCTCTGTTTTGGAGTCTTGAGTGTTTGAACCAAGAGCCATGATGTGTATTTAAGGGCAATAGTGAAATAATTTGATCTTTGTTGATATTGAGAGAAATATAGTTGAATTAAGTGTGTCAAAGGAAGGCAAGTTGAAGGTTTTGTGAGATGTGTTTTGAATCCTCCTAACTCTGCATCACTGATGAAACCTGAACTTTTGATGTCCTAGATGTAACATTGGATGGTGTTTTTGATGGAATGGGTGTTCCCTTATGGG
>VDFB02159974.1:0-25776 GCA_007258455.2 Sequoia sempervirens
CTCCCTCTCTCTCTCTCTCAGGTCTCTCTCTCTCAAGTCTCTCTCTCCCTTCCTCTTAGGTCTCTCCTTCCCTCTTAGGTCTTTCTCTCTTGAGCCCTCTCACTCTCAGGTCCCTCCCAGTCCCTCTCTCTCTCAAGTCTCTCCCTCCCTCTATCTTTCTCTCTCAGGCCTCTCCTACTCTCCCTCCCTCCCTTCCTCTCTCTCCATCTCAAGACTCTCTCCCCCTCCCTCTCAGGTCTATCTCTAAAGTCTCTTCCACTCCTTATCTCTCTCTCAAGTCTCTCTCTCTTTCTCTCTCTCCCTCTCTCCCTAACTAGATAACTCTCACTCCCCCTCTCTCCCTCTCTCCCTCCCTCCAACACTCTCTCTCCCTCTTAGGTCTCTCTCTCCCTCTTAGGTCTCTCTCTCCCTCTCAAGTCTCTCACTCTCTCTCTCACTCTCAACTCTCTCTCTCTCTCTCTCCCTCCCTCTCAAGTATCACTCTCAGCCTCCCTCTAGGGTCTCTCTTAGTCTCACTCTCTCTCTCACCCTCTCTCTCTCCCTCTCTCCCTCCCTCTCTCTCCCTCTCAACTCTCTCTCTCTCCCTCTCAGGTCTCTCTCTCCATCTCAACTCTCTCTCTCCCCATCCCTCTCAGGTCTCTCACTCCCTCTCAGGTCTTTCTCTCTCCCTTTCTCTCTCAAGTCCCCCCCACTCCCTCTCTCTCTCTCTCTTAGGTTAATTTTTGTCTCTTAGATCTCTCTCGGGTCTCTCCCTCCCTTCCTCTCTCTTGTGAATCAGTTGCACATCAATAAATATATAATATATAGTATGTAGTATATAATATATACTATGTATTAAATATATAATATAATATATTTGTATATTACATAATATTAATATAATATTTAATATTTAATATATATACTATATATAGTATATAATATATAATATACTATACAAAATATATGTAGTATATAGTATATAATATAATAATATAATAGTATAATAGTATATAATATATTAGTATATTAGTATTTATTAAAATATTAAATAGTATGTATTATAAATAATAGATATCCATTTTGAACGGATATCCATTTTTTCTTAAAAAATCAGTAGGCTCGGGATTTTGTTTGGGATTGCCTAACCTGGAAAGTCAACCCAAAAAACATGTTTACAAAATTTGCTTAGTTTTTTGAAGTTCGCCCTTGTGGCTGGTGACTTTTTTTATTTGAATTTCATGAATTGAAAAGGGTTTATAGAAAAAAATTGTCAAATTTCCACCAATGTAAGATATGCCTTGTTTTGAATTTAATAAATAATTATTATTGATTTTCTACATACATTAAGACTAAAGTCCTGATTGATAGGCTGATTGAAAAAATTCTATAACTTTCAAACTACTTCACATTTTTCGAACCTAAAAGATGTGCCACATTATATGCTTCGCATACTATAGGATAAAAAAAAATGAATTTCATAAATCTTTGACCAAGTTATGGCGGTTAGACACACACGTTTTAATAATTCTAAAATGTTATAATAAAAAAATCATAACTAATTATTTACATGGAAAAAAATTACAAATTTTTTTTGGCACATCCAGGCATGTGTTCTCTACATATATTGAAAGTTTTAGAAAAAATATTATCTTTTTCTTATTCTTAGGGTGGTCAAATGTACATGTGATTCTTATCTTTTTCCTAAAAAAATTAGTACCATTGCATTGAAATTTCATTTTTTTGCAAAACATATTTACCTTTTTTCCAAAAAAGGACTAGTAGCCTAGAAACTACATTCAATTTTCTACAAGTTTTGTTCTTACATATTTTTAAAATTATGTTAATAACCTAATCAAATTTTTATGTCAAATTGCCTATCTCTGCTTTTTTTAATTTCCATTGCCACTTAGAGGCCTAGTTTGGACCCCCATGATCCTACACCGACCCGACTAAGGATGGGACTTGTGCTCAAAAAATATTGATGGTGTGTGTTTGTATGCATGAAATGGTTATGAACTCTTAATGTCAACATTAATGAATGCTAGTATTATTATTATGTTATCTATGAATTTCAATGCACTAATTATGTTTTAAAGTAACCCAAACTAACATTGGTTGTTGGAATTGTACGAGGAATGTGGTTGAATGCAAGTACTTAGGGTACAAGGTGAGGTGGACTCTTTGGTTCCATAGAGAGAGACAAGTTATAACTTAAATTCTATCTCAAGACCTTGACAGTAATATTTCACCAATCATAGGTTCATATAACTAGGTATATATAGGATGGTAAATAAATAGTTATTTTATCCTCAATTGAGTCCACCAAGACTTGTTTGAATCCTCATGCCTAAATCATAGGAACCTATACACCTAATCAATAGATTTTGTTCACTCTTTTCCAATTTGTTTTTGAAGGCAATGATAATAACCTTAGATTTAATTATGATTGACACTAGGTGTTGAATAATAATGAATTAACTTATATATATATAATGAGGGAGACATAATGAAAATTTAAAATTTCCATTTTATGCCCATCAACCCTTAGAATGGTAAAGGAAGAAATTCATAAAAAAAAAATATATTAAGCTATTATAAATGTGTAATAGGAAGGAAGAAAGAAAGAATGTGCATAAAAAAGGGTAAGAGGCA
This sequence comes from Sequoia sempervirens, assembly GCA_007258455.2. NCBI lineage: Eukaryota > Viridiplantae > Streptophyta > Pinopsida > Cupressales > Cupressaceae > Sequoia > Sequoia sempervirens. The sequence goes on from VDFB02159974.1 coordinate 2,635, forward strand.
ATTAAGAGAAATGGGAAGTTGCTATGGCTATGGAAAGGAGGTTTGGCCAGCAAGGTGTGAAAGGGAGGCCATTCCTCTTCAATTAACTTGCATGTAAGCACTTGCAGGAGGATGTCAAAACTAGTAAGGGAGAAGTAAATGGATTCCAAGGTAGGATGAGATGAGAGAAAATTAAATGGGAATTTTTATGGAAAAAGAGGCAGTTTTTGAAAGCACATAGGAGGGTGACTGAGGTGAAGATATTGGATTCTAGGTGTATGGATCAAGTTGAGTGCAACAATGATGAGTTCTCTTTCCTTTGAACTCGTCTGCTACGCCCTTAATATTAGTGTACATTGGGTTATGAATAGTCGGCTTGTGGCTATCTTAACTCTCTATTAAGTCATATTATCATTAGTATATTGTTATTTAGTTGTTTAGGTCGGCCTAAGTCTTATATAGGTGTGTCTAAGTCGGCCTTGTGATATCCTTGGCATAAATAGGTATATATAGGAGGTTGTGAGTCTTATTTCATCATCAAGTGTGAAGTGTGTTCTCATTAGAGATATTTGGAGGTTTTCCCCCTCGAAGTGGCTTGTTATTCTCAGTTATTATCAAGTATTTGTAGCATATTTCATATCATATTCTTCTATTGTGCAAGTTATTTCATAACAAGTGGTATCAGAAGCATGATCTTGGCACCATAGAGGGAAGGTTTTTCTCAATTTTGGAGGCGATTTTGGGAAGAGCATATCTTTCAGAATTTGTCGAATTTTTTTCTGATTTTTAAAGGGTTTTTGAAGAACATATTGAAGAAGCTACAGTCCAGATTTTAGAAGAATTGGAGCAGAATTAAGCGAATTATTGCAGAATTAGGGTTTCTACACTATTTTTTTGGAATCTACATATCTCGCACATCTTGTTGAATTGGAGTCTGATTTTTATTGGGTTTTTGAAGATATACTAAAGGAGATTACAGTAAAATTTTTAGAGAATTTAAGTTTCATTTGTGTGATTTATTTCAACATTAGTGGTTTCCATCATGACAGAGCCTGCAACAAGGGGTAAAAAGAATGCTGTCACTCCGGGGAAGACTCCTGATAAGGATGGTGAAACAATCGAGGATATTACTCATAATGAAGAAATCAATAAGGTCAAGGAAGAAATTTCCTCAATTAAGATGGATATATCGATCATACGAAGCTTGTTAAGCGCCTTTATGAATGAACCAAGAAAGGAGGTTTCAAGTAGCCAAGAACTAGAAGAAGAAGAAGAAGAAGGAGAAGGAGAAGAAGTAGAAGAAGAAGAAGAAGAGGAAGAAGAAGAAGAAGAAGAAGAAGAAGAAGAAGAAGAAGTAGAAGAAGAAGTGAAGGAAGAAGAAGAAGAAGAGGAAGAAGAAGAAGAAGAAGAAGAAGAAGAAGAAGAAGAGGCATATGAAGAAGTAGAAGAAGCAACAATAGAAGAAGAAGAAGCAAAAGATGAACCTGAAGAAGAAGAAGAAGCACAAGAAGACAAAGAAGAAGAAGATGATGAAGAAGATACAAAGGAAAAAGAAAAATACAATAAAGAAGAAGTTCCTAATCAAGCTATTCAACCGATGCAAGGGAACCATGCATTATTCCTCACCTCTTCCTCTTTGACACATCAAAAGGTTCAAGTAAAGGAAGAACACATTCATCGCCATCAAGAGCTTTATGTAAAGGGAAGACACAACTTGGAGCTGAAGTTAATTTTCCAGACACACATGAAGAAGCAGGTGACATCAACAATTCCAAGTTACCTCATTACAAGGGAATATTTTCTAATTGAAGATGCAACATGGGAGGATGAGGAGTTCATTCAAAAGAATCCAAAATTGATTAGCATTGAGGACAATGCTTCTCTGAAGAAGGGGGGCATGCTACGCCCTTAATATTAGTGTACATTGGGTTATGAATAGTCGGCTTGTGGCTATCTTAACTCTCTATTAAGTCATATTATCATTAGTATATTGTTATTTAGTTGTTTAGGTCGGCCTAAGTCTTATATAGGTGTGTCTAAGTCGGCCTTGGTGATATCCTTGGCATAGATAGGTATATATAGGAGGTTGTGAGTCTTATTTCATCATCAAGTGTGAAGTGTGTTCTCATTAGAGATATTTGGAGGTTTGCCCCCTCAAAGTGGCTTGTTATTCTCAGTTATTATCAAGTATTTGCAGCATATTTCATATCATATTCTTCTATTGTGCAAGTTATTTCATAACATCGTCTCACTTGTTTTCTATGCTAAAAAATTGAGGATTAATATTTTAATAGATAAAAATGATGCATGTAACTACAACGACTTATGGTTTTGGGTGTTGTTAGTTATCTATGGGTATATAAGATATTTGATAGTCAATTTGACCCTTAACAAGTTCATCTTACCTAACCATGAACCCTTTTGAGTGCTAGCCTAGGAAATGATATATCATGAATAAATCTAAATTGGGATAACTTCAAGCTAGTTGCTTACCTCCTTATTCCTCCCTCACCTATGACATACCATCAATCCTTGGCTAAGTGGGATTACCTTGTTATTTTAAAAGGATGAGTCAATATAAAACATTTAAGGCTAACGATTAATAAATTATATATAGAATTCATAGGTCATGTAGTAAGTAATTATATTTGGATATCGTGAGATTTATAATAATTTTTCATGGTTATGGATTATTTTGGGATTTAAATGTTCCTTTTAATTGTCTCCTATAATATTTTCATGTCTCCATTTCAAGTGGTCTCTTAAAATGAAACTGGTGAAAAGTGCATTGCTAAGAATTAACATAGAAATAGCTAGTCTCACAATTAATACAACCTTTGACCATCCCTTCTTGCCTTTCTTCCTTGTTGAAGAACTTGGAAGAGTGAAGATTTTGGTGCTCAGATATGAGTTCACTAATGTGAAAATTTCAACAAAAATTAGAGAATCGTGAATCTTTGAGTTGATTATTATATTGTGTTGTATATTAGGAAATTTGAATTTAAGAAACTAATTACCCTATTGATTCTTAAGTTCATCTCCATTCATGCATTCAAGAGATCTTGTTAAACTACACATACCAAAGAATTGTAGTGTTAGGAATTAGATTCAATCACAATATCTAAACCTCAAATTTAATCTTGCAATGAGAAAAGTATATTAATGTCCTAAAAAAAGACTAATTAGGTCAAAGGGTTTGTAGGATTACACCTAGCTTAGGGAAAAAAAGTTGATTGTCTAAGATTGTCATAAACCCTCACTGCTAAGCAATATACTATTATGACCTCACAAAGCAACAATCATGGGTGGAAAAATCACATTGTCCAAACTAGTAGTAGTTGATTACTTATAACCACCTTCATTAGATATGTTGGATACTTCTACCAAATTGAGTACCAATCCAAAAAAGATCTTGGGAACAAATAGACTACTATACTCCTCACATCATAGTAATGCCCAAAATGAGTAGTTAAGCCATAGTGGATGTTGGACCTAGAAAATATTTATTTCTAATTACGAGTCTCTTTTCTAGTTATAGCACTAAGCTAGGTATCAGGGGATAACTTTTAAGGTAACACATGATGGAGGGAGAAAGGACTCTACAAGGGCATATATAGAGGGTGAATACCCCCTAAAACATAGATTATTCCTTTCTTTCTAAGGTTATCATCTTTGGATAAATCCTATGACCCACACAAAATAAGCTTATGGATGCTCCAACTTGACAATAGTCAAGGAGCATGATTTTCCTATAAAATATTAGTTGTATCCCATAGATAGTGAGATGGTTTACAAAAGTGGCATGCAGAAGTTAGCACTAGCAACATGTAGGTGATAGGTGCCTCATGTCACTCTAGAGGCTTAGATAGTTTCTGCTAGAGACATGTGGGTCTTAGTGCTAGTGGTATGTACTTGTTGGTTTCCCATTGTTATGATATGATCCACACAAGATAAGCTTAACAATGCTCCAACTTTATGGTGGTTAGGGAGCATGATTTTCCTATAAACTATTAGCCATACCCCTAGATAGTGGGATGGCTTCCACTAGTGGCATGCAAAACTTAGTGCTATAAACATGCAAATGATAGATGACTCGTCTCACTCTAGAGGCTTGGATGGTTTTCGATAGAGACATGTAGGTCTAAGTGCTAATGGTATGCAAGTTGGCTACCCATTTTTATGCTAGAGGGTTTGATATTTTTTTCTAGTAGCATGCAAGCTTTAAGGCCAACATCATGTGAGTGATGGGCCATATTTTCTGCTTAGCCACTCAATGGAGTATAGGGAAAAGAGAGTTCTAAGAAGAATATGCAATTAAGAGATTATTTTGATTCCCATGATCAAATCCATGACATATCCTATTGTGGGAAGTGGTAACTTAGATTAGTAGTGGTAAGTACCTCCTTGGGTGAATGGTCATTAGGAAGTTGACCTTGTGCATGGCAGGTTGATGTATTTGTTTACTCTCTTTCTCGATGAGCCACATAATCCACTTGGTTGGGATCACTTTGCACCCTCTTTTGAACCATGGATAAGATCATAAGACATGGCTAAGGAAACAACCTACTCTAGGAGAACAATAATGTATGTTTTCATTTAGTATTAGTATTTAATCTTCAATGAGCATATTTTCATAATTAGATTGGTATTATGTGGATGACCCTTAGTTATACATGAATTAATGATATCTTATATTGTTGGTTAGATGTTGGAATTACATTGTATTGTTGTTTCATGTAGTTGTTAGTTTTACTCATATTGTTACTATGGTTTGGAATGCCACTTATACATAAATAAAAAAATTGTATAGTATTTCAGGTCAAGTTGGGGATGTTATTGCAAATCCTTTATTAGAGGGACCAAATGCAATACCTTTGTTTTAAAGTTATTTGATGTCATCATCTTGATGCTCATAAAAAAATTATACCAAGTTTATGTTTGAAAACAAGGGTTGGACAATCAAACAAAGTCAACATGACATAAATTTATGAAAACCAAAAGGATCTCAATGTACTCTACTTGGTGAAAGGAGGATATTTCCCAACACTCATTGGTTGGCTATTCATTATTTTTAAAGCTAAACAACCTAGAGGAAGAGGAAAATAGAAAGAGAAAATATTCAAGAAGTTGAGAAAAGGCCATCTAGTGAGCTAGGATTGAAGGGTGAGGAAAGTTCCTAGATTGAAGGGTGAGGAAAGTTCCTAGGATGCCATTGGGAAAAATCAAGATGAGGTAAATCAATCTCTAATTACAAGGGAAATTTTTTTAGAAAGCTCATAACGAATAGAGAGATAATTCTTAATCTTTTAGCTCTTTCTTATGCTAACTTAAAGAATGAACATGATAGAGAATCCAAAGTTAGATTATTTTTCCTTGGAAGAAGATTTTAGTTTAGAGACTAGGACCAATAGTGAGATAGGAGCTAAAGAGGTCAAAAAGTAAATGGATGATGTTAAGAATTCCAAATCATAAAAAACAAAGAAAGATTCAATGAAGGTATTGCTGAAGTTGTATCTAAAAAAACAAAAAAAAATAAAATAATTGTATTGTTTCATAATTGCTAGTTGCTCGCTGTTTTTTTAAGTGTTTCTTAAGACCTTTTGGTTGTATGATTTCTATAAGATATATTTAACTTTAAATTTCAAAAGTGGGGACCCTTTGAATCCCCACTACTTTATAAAAAATAAAATTAATATATCAATATAGATAGCCAAAAGAATTGTGGTTTAATGACAAAGTTATAAATTCCCAAAATGACATCTTATTACCATTGTGGGTGTTGAATGTGATATCACTACAAGTGAGGAATAAAATTAATATATAAATATACATAGTTAAAAGAATTGTGATTTAATGACAAGACCATAAATTCCGAAACTGACATCTTATTACCATTGTGAATGTTGAATGTGATATCACTAATTGAATACGATATCACTGCAAGTGAAGAATAAAATTAATATATAAATATACATAACTAAAAGAATTGTGACTTAATAACAAGACCATAAATTCTCAAAATGATATTTTATTACCATTATGAATGCGATATCACTACAAGTGAAGAAATATCCCTTCATTATTAACTCTATTTTATTAGCCATGACCACCACTATCTTCTTTATAATATTGCAATGATTCCATGCTCCATTAAGGAGCAATCAACAAAGGATTATCTTATCTAGGACAGCAAAATGCATATACACCATAAGTTTCCAAATTGAAATATTATGCCACTATATAGGTGCTAGACAATATCAATTGAACAAGCATAATAAAATAATAAAATTTAAGTAGTGCAAGCAAAATTTCAACAAATTTAGAAGAAAACAATTTTTGAATATAAAGAAGATAAAGAATAAAGATATATATCTTTTTTAATTTCTATCCTGTAATCATGGTAGCCTGTGAGGTAAAGTTCACAATGCCACTTCTATGCCTTTTTGAAAAAAACAAAAATCAGAAATATAAGGAATGTAGAACCAAAAATTGACAATCAAGACAAATATTGTAATAAACAAACTACCGTGGTGAGAAGACAAAGGTTTATAGTTTAAAAATATTTAACAATAAAATGTAAAAATATTTGATATGTTTAAAAATAATATCTTTCATGTCTAAAATATATAGAAAACTTATTTTGTTAGATTTATATCAATATTAGAGTTTTATTAGGCTAGTTGATAAGTGTAATAAATTTGTGTAAGAGAAAGTAGTATTTTTTATCCCTTTCATTTTATGTTATTTTGGATTGATGATTTCAAGATATATTTTTATTAATATATTATTGGATTTTTTTAGTGTATTCATTGACTTAAACATCAATATAACATTATTTTATGTTATATTCATTTATTTGAAATATTTGAAGTGGATGACTTGCTTTTGAAAATCAACGGTTGAAAATTGCATACAAGGATGTCAAATGATTGAAATAATCTCAACTGTTAGATTTTTCTTAAACATTTAAAAAATATAATATATAATTAAAGAAAAAACAACCACATTTTTACCCAATCTTAACTTTAAACTAGAAAAAATAAATTACTTCATAGTTGTTGAAATAATTTCAACGTATAATGAAACCATACATGACATCCATACACTGTTGTGAATTTGACAAGATAAGTGGAGGAAAATAGATTAACCCATATCATTGTTCCCAAAATGTAAGGGAAAATGATGGGTAGAGCTTTCCTCAAACCAGGAAACATTTCATGATGTGTAATCCTGAAATCGATCAATAAATTGGAACAAAAACCATATACCCATTAAATTTCATGATTATAAACGAGAGATTCAAAATAAAACCAAAATAGAAGTATAGTTACTTCACATTCCCTGTAATTATTTCATAGTATAATGAAACCCTACAAGACATCCATACATTGCTGCAAAATTGACAAAATAAGTGGAGGAAAACAAATTAAATCATATCATTGTTTGTAAAAATGTAAAGAGAAATTGTGGGTCAACAATATATATCACATGGACAACATGCATGATGTGTAATCCTGAAAACTGTCAAAAAATTGGGACAATAGCCCAATACTCATTAAATTTAATGATTATACACAAAATAGTCAAATTCCGATATATCATTTAAAATATGTGGATGCGCAAAATTAACTACGGTGCCTATTGGTGCTCTTCCCCTAGTTAAGCCAAAAACTCTTTAAAAAAAGGTGAAGTAGATGCTCAATCCTTCTTTTAACTCTACTTGAAACATTGAGGTTGATAATGCATGTCAAAGGGAATCCGATCTCTTGGTCATAGCTCTTATATATCCCGATTTAAAAGGAAATTGGCATTGTTTGTTACAGTCATGGCTAGAGGTGCTTTGAACAGAAATAGCCGTTCAAATGATTTAGCAGCTCGGAAAATGGCCATCTGGAAAGTTTTCAAATATGTAGATTATATAGATATGTTGACAATGGCATTGGGAACTTTAGGTTCCATTGGAGATGGATTATCTATACCTGCTACGTGGGTTATATGGAGTGGGTTATACAATACTATAGGATATGGTCCATCTCAGAAAAATGGTGATTTTATAACCAAATTTGACAAGGTAAAATTTTGAGCAATATAGAATTTGATTGCTTCTGCCTTTTTAGCATTAGTAGCTAGATTATAATCATCTTCGCTGTGGCCGGTGCAGGGACTTATGTATTTTTTGTATGTTGCTGCTGCAGTATGGATTGCAGCATTCGTAGGTGCTGTTTCTGTCTTTAATTTGATAGAATTGAAGTGTTTAATGTTGGCCGGTGAAATTAAAAGCATTGGCTGTGCTGCTTTTCAGAGGCTTTCTTCTGGACGAGGAGTGGAGAAAGACAGGCGTCTCGACTGCGAAGAAAATATTTAAGAGCTGTGTTGAGACAAGATGCCCAATTTTTTGAGACAAGAGGCACAGACACGACCGAGGTGGTTAATGTTGTTACCAATGATACTCTTCTCATCCAAGACGTCCTCGGTGAAAAGGTGGCTAATGTCTGTACTGCATTGATTTTACAAGCGAATCTTATATTTTAACATAAATTTTGATATACTGATGCAGCATGTTTCTCTAATGCTTATTTTCAGAGGTTTTTTATGCTCATATTGAGCACTATTTCTTTTGCAGGCTCCATTTTTTTATCAGGAATGTGACAAGTTTTATTGGTTCCTATGCTGCTAGCTTTTACTTGTCATGGAAGCTGACCTTGGTGACCTTTCCATTGGTCACATTACTGATCATCCCGGGATTAATTTATGGTAAGATTCTGATGAGGTTGGCTAGGGATACGCATGCACAAAATAACAGGGCCGGTACAATTGTAGAGCAGGCACTTTCCTCCATCAGGACTGTGTATTCATTCGTGGGAGAACACAATCTAATCAATAAATATTCATGTGTACTCGATACAATTGTAAAGCAAGGTCTTAAGCAAGGTCTGGCAAAAGGATTGGCTGTTGGAAGCAATGCATTTACTTTTGTTATATGGGCTTTTATGGCATGGCGTGGGAGCGGCTTGGTCATATCTCATGATATATGACCAGGAACAATCCTGGCAATGGGCCTGCTTATAACTCATGGTGGAATGTATGTATCTATTTTTCCCCAAAACATTTTGTGTTGGGTGTTCTTTATTTTCTTGTTTTGAAATTGTTGATTTGGTCTACAGGGCTTTGGCGATGGCACTTCCCAATCTTAAGTACTTTTCAGAGGAAGCTATTTCTGCATTTCACATCTCTGAAATGATCGATAGAGAACCATAGATTGATCAAGCAAAGGAAGCGGGGAATGTATTGGAAAAGGTCTATGGCGAAATCCAATTCAGAAATGTACAATTCACATATCCTTCTCGACCAGACACTCAGATATTTAGAAATTTCTCCCTAATTGTTCCTGCTGGACAAACTTTGGCTTTGGTTGGGGCAAGCGGATCAGGAAAATCCAGAGAGTGAACATTCAAGACTTGCAACTGAAATGGCTGCGCAGCCAAATCGGTCTAGTCAGTCAAGAGCCAACCCTGTTTGCTACCTCCATTCGAGAGAATATATTGTTTGGGAAAGAGAATGCTACCATGGATGAAGTCACCACAGCTGCAATGGCTGCTAATGCCCACAGCCTTATCACTCAACTACCACAGGGATACAATACACAGGTATTTTTTAGGTGTTATAAAATCCAGTTGAATTATATAGATGAAATGAAATGAAAAGCTATGGGATACTATGTAGGATCTTTTGGGCAGAAGGATTAAAATTTTACCCACTAAATCAACTTAATTATCTTCAGAATTGTAAGTTTTAAAATATCTTTAAGTTCAAGAGTGTGTAATCGTTTCATCTCTATCCTGTTTTTCCTCCTTTACTTTGACTGACTCTTTTATTCTTCCATGTCTATCTTTAGAGTTCTGTCCTTTGAGCATACCTAATCTCAGAATGCTTCTGCATAGAAATTTTCTTCAGAGTGTAAAATTTTCTTCAGTGTTAAAATTTTCTTCAAAGTGTAGATTCCGTGGACTTTCTACTAAATTCATTTTCAGTAAATCTTCGACAGCTATTGTTTATTTCCTTAATTCATCTATTGTTTATTTCCTTAAATCATCTTTTCTCAATTATCTATTATCACTTTACTCCTTCCTAGAAGCACAGATTACCTGTTAAAGCTAAAATTTATCCATTAATATTCCTCCTTTCAAGGAAAAAATATTTTTTAGCTTCCATGTTTCTCATGAAATCAATTAATGTAGCTGATAATTTTGCTTCATATTCTTCATATTGCAGGTAGGAGAACGGGGCGTCCAGATGTCAGGAGGGCAAAAGCAGCGGATAGCCACTGCTCGGACAATGCTGAAAAACCCTCCAATCATGTTGTTGGATGAAGCCACTAGTGCTCTGGATGCAGAATCAGAGCACATTGTCCAGGATGCTCTTGATAAAGCTTCTACAGGACGTACTACTATCATTGTGGCACATCATCTCTCCACAGGGAAAGCTGCGGACATAATTGCAGTAATGCAAGATGGTTGTGTTATCGAGTCGGGCGGACACCTGGAGCTGATCCAAAATCCAAATGGCAAGTATGCAGCTCTCATTTCCTTACAACAGCAAATGGTCAAAATACAAACAGTTGATAGCAATACCTCTGAACCAATTTTGAGAGCAAGCAGCAGGGACCCTGAGAACACATCAGATATTTCAGATTAAAATGGCAGTTCTTTTTCTGCATTAGAAAAAGAAGAAAAGGTCAAATTTCCAGATAAAACTCTATCTCCATCCTTTTGCCTAATGTTTGCAATGAATTCTCCTGAATGGAAGAATGCTGCACTTGGGTGCCTTGGTGCCATTGAATACGGAGCCCTGAATCCATCTTATTCTGTTGCTATGGCAAGCATGATATCAGTCCTATTTCTAGATAATCATGATGAAATAAGGGACAAAGTAAGAAGTTACTGCATTGCTTTTGTGGCATTGACAGTGTGGTCCTTCCTGGCAAATGTGATCGAACATTATAACTTTGCGGTCATGGGAGAGTACTTAACCAGAAGGGTCCGTTTGAGAATGGTGTCAAAAATTTTAACTTTTGAAGTAGGATGGTTTGATATGAAAGAAAATTCAAGTGGAGCTGTTTGTTCCAGGCTATCAAAGGGGGCTAATATGGCAAGTATTGCATTAATAAATTAAAATAGAATCTTAACAGATGCTAAGAAATATATATTCTTGATTGAATTCTTCTATTGTTATTCAGATGAGATCTTTGGTGAGAGATCGCTTGTCGCTTATGGTGGAAAGCCTATCAGCAGTGGTTATAGCCTGCATGGTTTCACTAGTTGTGAGCTGGCGTTTTGCCATTGTATTAATTGCCATACAACCTGTGCGGATGTACTGCTACTACACGAAAAGGGTTCTACTCAAGCATCTTTCAAGGAAGTCTATCGAAGCCCAGAACCAAACCAGCCAAGTGGCCACAGAACGTGTTGTAAACCATAGAACCATTGCAGCTTTCTGTGGTGAGGAAAGAATTCTCCGGCTCTTTGAATCCACACAAGTAGAGCCCCACAAAGAGATCAAGAGGCAATCGTGGTATGCAGGTTTGGTTCTTGGAACATGTAAATTTATCCATACATCCCAAGGGGCTTTAGGATTTTGGTATGGAGGGAAGCTTATATAGCAAGGACATTTAAATTTTCATGCATTTTTAACCTGCATGGCAACCTTGGGGAGAATTGGGCGGATTATAGTAGATGCTGGAAGCATGACTTCAGACATAGCCAAGGGTGCGGATGCTGTGAAATCTATATTCTTGATCTTGGACAGAAATAGTTCCATAAATCCAGAAGATATTGGAGGACTTAAGCCAGATAAAATTGATGGCAATGTTGACTTAAGAAAAGTAGATTTTTCTTATCCTGCTCGTCCCAATGTTACTGTTTTGAGAGACTTCTGCCTTGAAATCAAAGCAGGAAGCAATGTGGCTCTGGTTGGCAAAAGTGGGTGTGGAAAGTCCACCATTGTTGGACTCTTGGAGAGATTCTATGATCCTACCAAAGGACTGGTTTTAATAGATAACAAAGATATTAAAGCATTCAATTTGAGGTACTTGAGACGTTTTATAGGTTTGGTAGGGCAAGAACCAACTTTGTTTGCAGGGAGTATTAGGGATAACATTCTGTACGGTAAGGAGGATGCAACTGAGGCAGAGGTGATTGAGGCCGCAGAAGCTGCTAATGCCCATGGATTTATAAGGTGAGTGAAATACTGTAACTAAAACTATTTTTTCCTTTTCGGAAATTGATGTATTGTTATTGATTTTGTTTTAGTCATTTGGAGAATGGATCTGATACAAATACGGGTGATAGAGGACTGCAGCTGTCTGGTGGGCAGAAGCAACAGATAGCCATAGCAAGAGCAGTAATAAGAAATCCAAGTTATCTTACTTCTGGATGAGGCACCCAGTGCATTGGATGTTCAATCAGAGAATGTTGTTCAGGAAGCTCTAGATCGAGTTATGGTGGGAAGGACAAGCATAGTTATAGCTCATAGATTGAGCACAATTCAAAACTCTGACCACATAGCAGTTATTGAGGATGGAAAGATTATTGAGCAGGGTAGTCATTCTGTGTTGATGAGTAAAGGTGAAAACAGTGAGTACTTTCGACTTGTCAAGCTCCAAGAACACACTGATCCCAGATCGTCTTGAAATTGGTTTTTATTGCTTGCAACAAAACAGATTGTCTGAATTTATTGCAACTATGCAGTGATGTTTAGAGCCTCCCAAAAATAAGGGAAGCTTTCTATGATAGTACTCTTTTCAATATTCCATGGACAAACTAAAATCGATTTGCAGATGGCAGATGCACTAAACTATTAAGCTTGGCTATGGCAGAGGCAACAGGGGCAAGGTACATGACTTTTATCTATTTATTTTATATATTATCAGTGATATATAAATCTTAAATTTCAAACAATACAGTTGAGCTTAATAAACTTTATTGCTCAATAACAGGAGCCAGAGTTAGGGATTACCCCTGCCATTCTTGAGATGTTCAAAACATTTTTTTAGTCGTTGAAATGTCAAATAGCTCAGTTTATAGTACAGTTCAATTTTCTAGATGTAATGATGCTTTTTCATTATATCTTGAAAGCTCTCATAATATATATTTGTTTTGGCTGAAAAGTAGTAAACATTGTGATATTGTTATCACGATTCAACCGTGTAGTTTTATGAGTCAAACTCATTGACCCATGTTTCATGAAGAGTGGTTCACAAGAACCCATCTCTCGTGATAATAAATGGTCCACTTAGCACTCATTGCATCTAGGTGATGCTCACAGAGGTGAAGCACTAGGCCTTCCCAAGAGGTCACCCATCCTTGTACTACTCCAGCTTAAGCGTGCTTAACCACAAAGTTTTCCCCAAGGTTAAGCCCACTTAGCTTGCTACCCCATTTGCAAAACCTTCAGCAAGTGTTGTCCTTATGAACCATTCATTATAGAACCCCTTTAGCTCATCAATTGATAAGTAGGAAAAGGGGTTGTATAATGAATGGTTCATAAGGCCAACTAGGAAAAGGGGCTCTATAATGAATGGTTCATAAGGCACAACACTTGTTGAAAGTTTTGCAAATGGGGTTTCAAGCTAAGTGGGATTAACCTTGGGGAAAACTTTGTGGTTAAGTGTGTTTGATTGGAGTAGTACTAGGATGGGTGACCTCTTAGGAAGGCCCAGTGCTTCACCTCTGTGAGCATCACCTAGATGCAATGAGTGCTAAGTGGACCATTTATTATCATGAGAGATGGGTTCTTGTGAACCACTACTCATGAAACATGGGTCAATGAGTTTGACTTGTAAAACTACACGGTTGAATCTTGATAGCAATATCACAATTTGACACGTTGTGGAAAACACCTACTTATCAACAGTAAACATATTTCGAGTTGCACTCAGAAGTAGGCTAGTTAAACATTTTAGATGATAGAGCCAATTGGAAGTTACCTTCCTAGTCAAATTAGAATTTTTAAAATTAAGTAACCTGTCTAATAATTATGTAGTATTCTTATAAAAACACATTTTGTTCAATTTATAGTTGGTCAAGAAGTTGATTTTCCATGCATTCAAATTTTCCCTTGAAAACTTGATGTATGAAATTTTGCAAAAGTGAGTAGAATTCAAGATGAGAAGAATGTACAATTTGTTTATTAAAAGGAAACAATATACATGTTAAAATACACAGATAACTTTGTCAAATCATTATTTAATTCTTTTAAAAAATATATATAAAGAAAGAAAAATGATTATACTACAATCTATCTTCAATAATAAGTCAATTGATAAATGTTTTAAGTGAACACGAGAAAGAGAATTAAGATTAAGACCATTTCAAACTCTCTCACAAGAGGAGGTCTCAAGATGAGTGCCCCAGAAAATTGCTCAAGTGTCCACATGTCTAAATCAATAGTTGTCATAGAAAATGAACCAAATCCAAACAACTATGAATATCCTTGTAGAAAAACCTCCAAAGAAAATGATGAAATGATGATAGGTGGGATGTAGCTATCATCAAAGAGTAAGTGAATATCATCAATTAGGGTCTTAATATCTACAATGTGTGACTTAATAAATAATTTTGCAATGTCTGGCAAGAAGTCATCCTACAAAGTTAAAACTAAAAGAGAACTAAGATCCTATTGAATTGAACTTATCTCTAAAGATGTAGAGGTGGAGGAGCCAGGATTTTAGCACAAATATTAGGAACCAAGGTGGATGATGGAAGTACAGATAGGTTCAAGTGACCAAACTTCTTAGATATCTAAATCACTCTAGATGTATGAGAATGTAAACAAGTCAATGTTACTGCATGCTCATTTGGAGAAAAATGAGAGTGTAACAAATGCCCCTCGGTTGTAACCATTTTTTCTTTTTCTCAAAATCAATTCGAAACAAATACCAAACTTAATCGGATGAACATCTTCCTTATAGCTTAGAAGTGTTAAATTCAAAACTTCTCCATTCACCATGGTGGCATCAACTCGACATTGCCACTTATATGCTTAGACATAGGAATGGTAAACTCCCAAGATTAGGGTAATTCCTAAACCTAAGCCTCGAGGGTCCATTCCTAATAACCTTGCCTACAATCCCTTCATAGGAAATCAGAGGCTTCATAGTTCACCCACTAATGTTAGAGGGAGTTCATTATCTCCTCTTGTATGAGATATTGATATCACCTTAGACCGTGACTATTCATTAAGCATAAGCTATCAATTTAGCCAATTATAATAAATGATAATATTTTTTCATCAAGTGGTTAGTTCCATACCAAACATTACCAATCCATAGTGTACATATATACACATATACATAGGATCATATTATTTCATAATTTTCAATTCCCCTAGTAATTGACTCAAGTATACATCACATACACAAGGTGGCTAGCTCATACACATTACACATATGCAATGACTAGATCCAATATACATCACATATACACAATGAATAAGCTCTAGTATATGTCACATATACACAATGAAAAACTCTAGCATACATCATAAATATCTAGTGACTAGTTTCAACATACGTCCCATATACACAGTGACTATTCTAAACGCATATCACATATATATACAAGGTGACTAGCTCATACACATCACAAGTGCAATAGTGATGGGCTCATATGTACATCACATCACAACAATGACTAGCTCATACATACATCACAAGTACATTAGTGACAATCTCATAAGTACATCACATCACAATAGTGACTAGCTCATACGTACATCTCAAGTACATTATTTATAAGCTCATATGTGCATCACATCACAATAGTGACTAGCTCATACATACATCACAAGTACATTGATGGGCTCATATGTACATCACATCACAATAATGACTAGCTCATATGTACATCACAAGTACATTAGTGGCAGGATCCTATGTACATCACATCACAACAGTGACTAGCTTGAGCATACATCACCTATATCCAATGTGAAAACCCACCCAATACATCACATGTTCACATAAGGAACAATAGGTATAGTGGAAATGGATACAACCTATTGCATGCATCAACCCACTACCTGATTCACAATCACATAAACTTGCTATGACAATAATCAAGCATCCCATATTCTTGATGTTGTCACTAGCAAGGGCACCAATATATCAATGCACGCAACCCTAGGCCATTTACACAAGTACTTGAGGAAGCATTAGTGTATAAACACACTCAATTACACATAGGTGAACATATCACTTCATGATCCCAAGGGATTACCTATCCCTAATAATCTAAGATACCATTTTCCACATCAAGATACGCCAAAACTATAATATGAGGTTGGTCCAACTATTACCAACCTATTCTTCATTAGAAAATCTCTTCCTTGTAGTCCATCAAATGATTAAGAAACCAAGGAAATCCATCACTAGCATAGTAATATGCTCCTTGATTATTGTCAATCTCGAGCATCATAGTATTTCTCCTTGACTACTGTCAATCTCAAGCATCATAATATTGCTCCTTGACTACTGTCAATCTCAAGCATCATAGTATTTCTCCTTGACTATTGTCAATTTCGAGCATCATATTATTGCTCCTTGACTACTGTCAATAATGAGCATCATAGTATTGCTCCTTGACTCATGCTTAATACTATATTTGGAAGATAGATTCATAACTCAGAATAAGTAGATCACAATCAACTAATTTAGGATCCTATACATAGTCAATAAGTTTGAGGTTACTTTTTAAAACACATAAAATAAATCACTTAGAACCAACACGAGATGAGCTCAACTCATCATGTACCCACTAGCAAGTAGTCAAATCCATTCCTTCATTCAACTTACTATTCAGATAACACATTATGTATTAAATATATATTATTGGGTTTTCTTAACTCTTTCATAACCATCTAATACCCATTTCGGCCTTATCCAAAGACTATTGAAGATAGAAGGTCAAAACAATTGGGAACAACCCAAAATTCTAGGAGGTATCCCCCTAGACCCTCCCCTATGGACTTGAGGTCACAAGAGCATCCTTTGCCCAAGGACTGCATACATACCCTTTTCCAAATGGATCAAAGTCACATGTAGTTCTCCTTACCTGGTCACTCTCAACAAACATACACTTAGGTTTCCATACTTGATATTTCATTACACTCAAATACAATTACTCAAGGAGGTTATCTAAAACTTAGTCAACTAATATTGATTCTTTCTTCCAAATTCACCAATGTCCTATACACATTAAGATTGTCTTACATGTGAGAATAAGGATTGGCTAGGCCATTTGATATTATTATTATTAAAGATATATCTCTCTAGGTGTAGAGATCCTACCATACTTAGGTACATGGTTGCTAGGAAATCCAAACCCAATCTAAGAATAGGTCATCCATAAAGAGTTAATGTCCTTAGATAGTAACAATCAAAATATCATCACTATACAACAATTTAAGCAAGAGCCTTGATATGGCTCCAAGTGAGGTCTCATTACAATATGGTTCAATGACATCCAATATCATCATCATCTATCACATCCTCCTAGATGGGGTACAACATACACCAACAAGGCCACATAAAAATTTCTCAAACTTCAAAATACCTACCCTAATACTTATACACTTTCTTTAAGCATGATCAATAATTGAGTCATACTAAAGACAACAGGTGACACTACATCCATTAGATATTTATATGATCATGTATACACTTCATAACATATAATAACATTATAATTTCATTTACCTTACGAGGTAGGCCCACCTTCTTATAATAATCTAGCTCGACTAAATAATATTCACACTTACCATTTATACTAAATAAAACCTTAACACCAAGCAATAAGTGATCCCATATGATAGCAGTAGGTTTGAAAATCAATGATTATTTA
The DNA here is from genome assembly GCA_007258455.2 of Sequoia sempervirens. Lineage (NCBI taxonomy): Eukaryota > Viridiplantae > Streptophyta > Pinopsida > Cupressales > Cupressaceae > Sequoia > Sequoia sempervirens. The sequence continues at coordinate 20,511 of VDFB02159974.1, forward strand.
TTAGTTTTAGTGACCTCATAAAACATATAAATATCACAATCTCATGAAAAATCTTTTAATGTCCAACATAATGTGAAAAATAGGAATCAAACACAACACAACATAGATGCAAGGTTGGATTATGCTTTTAACTCCCTCAATAGAATTGTGGGGCCAAGGCCTCCATGGGGTCTTGTTTGGTCATCTAAGTTGTTCCCAAAATTAATATGTTCTTATGGTTAACAATTCAGGAAAAAATCCTTACCATTAATAATTTTTGGAAAAAGGGCTTCTCCATGCCCAATAGATGCTACCTATTTGAAAAGGACGCAAAGGATTGTTCTCATTTTTTATTTGTTGCAGCTTTGCTCAGGAGCTGTGGGCCCACTTTCTTAACCTCTAGGGTGTGGATTTGATCTTCCCCACGTCGGTTTGGGAGCTAGGCTTCAATGGAAGGTGGCTTCTAATATATCCTTGAAGCTTCTTTGGTAGCTCATGCTCCCTCATATTGTGGGGTTTGTGGAAGGAGAGGAACAATAGAATTTTCAAGGATGTTGCACTCTCTCTGTTCTCCTTGTTTTTCAATATTGTTTCGACCATTAGGGAGAATTTCATGCAGGCAGTTGCAAACTCTAATATCTCGGGCCGTGTGATTGTCTTTGATTATGATGCTGGGGTGGTGGACCATTGGAAACTTATTGTTGATATTGCTAAGTCCTTGAAGAAAGAGAAATCAAATAGGGAAGGGGTCATTTGGTACTCTCCTCCTCTTGGTTGGCATAAAATCAACTTTGATGGTTCTGCTAAAGGAAATCTGGGTCTTGCTGGGTGTGTGGCAGTGTTAAGAGATCATAATGGTAGGCTTGTTTTGGTAGTGGCGCTCCCTTTGGGAATCCAAACAAACCACTATGATGAAGCAACAACAACCTATCATGGCATCAAGATGGCTAGGGAGAAGGGGGTTGCTAAGTTATTGGTTGAAGGGGACTCTCTAAATATAATAAATTTCCTAAGGAATTTCTCTCCTCCATCGTGGACAATCAAAAAAATTATGGTAGATGCCAGGGCTATGTTGCATGATTTTAATGAGGTGTATATTTCCCATGCCTTCCATGAGGCGAATGGGGTGGCTGACTGGATGGCTGATCTTGGGGTGACATCAACCATATATTGGGAGGCTAATGATTTTCTGCCCATTGATTTAATTACCCTTCTTAACAATGACAAATCCTAGCACTTTGGAGAAATCCATCTCCTCGACTAAAGGCTTGTGTGGTAATCATGCACATTTCAGGTTGATAAGACACTTCACTCTTGTGAAGCTCATCAGTTTTTATGGGTATCCTAATTGTAAATGCATATGGCCCCTTGCCATTATTGTCCTCAATACCGCTGTTGGCAGGCCCACACACTTTCTAGGTGCTTTTCTTCCACTTGCCCTGGTGTTTAGATGCAATTGTTTGCTCTCTTTTTTTGACTTTGCTAAGTGTTTTCATTTGATGATGGGTAGGGATAGGTGTAGGAATGAGCAACTTTCTTGTAATGAGTTGAAATCCAATATTGAGGTTTGGGAGATTTTGTAGAAGGGAGGGGTTACCCCTTTCATGGAGAGATTGCATCTAGTTTCAAAACAAATGTTTCCAAGGATTTCTTCAATGCCTGGCATGGTCAGGTGTTGAGCATGTTTGGAAGGGATACCATTATCAATGAGGAATTCATTGTGGAGGTCATTGGAATGTCGATTGAAGGAAGAAAGTATTATAGGGACAAAAATCCATCGAGGGTTGCTAGATTGAATTTTCTTCGGGATAGAGAGAGAGAGAGCCAAGATGGTGAGGTTGGACTGTGGGGATTATGATAGGTCCAAAATTAAACCTACCTAGTGTGAAGTTTCTGTGGCACTAATGCACTATTTCACCTTGGATGGATGGTATTTAGCTCTATATGGCCATCATTTTGTGATGCTCAATCACTTTTTCCACGGTAAGCTCGTGTCTTTCTCGCTCTATATCTTGATTTCTTTGGAAGAAGGGATTGCAAATTATAGGAAGAATCTAAGGAACCCTTACTTACATGAGGGTTTAATGTTGCTTATTGTGGATCATATTAAGGCTAGCTGTATTATGGAAGCCTATGTTCCTATTGTTTCTATCAAGTCGAAGAAGAAGGAGAAGGGAGGTGAGAAATGCCACATTGATGAGGTGGTTGAGAGTGAGGGGACATAAATTGAGGAGGAGTATGAAGCTTGGTCAGATGGATTTCATACAGACTTGGACTACACCCCCTCTCTTGGTGGGAAGAAATGTTCTGCTAAAAAGGTGAAACCCTCAAACCCATGTGTTAAACACAAAATTCAGGAGGCTTGTGATGAGGAGACTGAGGAGGGTAAAGGTAGTAGGAGGAAGTAAAAGAATCAAGGGTTGGTGTGTTCCAAGGAGGATGCAAAAAAATTTCTGAAGTATTTAGGGGTGAATCAAGTTAGAGAGGTGGTGGACCTTGGTAATAAGGACCTAGGTCATGGTGGGGTTGGCGGGGCCCCTACTGTTGGGAAAGTGAACAGTGCAGTGGATTTGGAGGATTCTCTGGATGCGTCAATTTCTAAAGGGAAGGGTAGGTCTAAGGTTGTTTTTCCTGAAGTTTTGCAAGAGGAAAATCCCCCTATGAGCTCCCATTAGGGGAGGGATTATTTTGGCGTGCCATGGACTATACGTAGGCCTCTGTTCTGGTGAAGGAAGGGGTCGATATTTCTTTTAATTTGCTTATGTGGTTGGTTCAGGAGGTTTAAGACCTTCATAACAAACATGACACGATTGCATGATGAAATATATCTACTCTCAGAAGCCTTAAGGAAAAGGACTCCTTTTCAATATGGTTAAATCATTGAACTCTAGTTTAGGCTTGATGGTGGAGGACATGGCCAATTTAAAGAGAGATTATGGCCTAAGGTTGTCAATGTTGGAAAGGAAATACCTACTATTGCGTAAAGACCTTGATATGATTATCAATCTCAACAAAGAAAAAATGGAGTCCTCGACTAAAGGGCTTGTGTTCTTGAATGAGAAGGTGAGGGAGTGGACTAGAAGGTCTTTTTTTAGTGAGTCGGTTAACAAGGAGATGGGAGAGGATGTTGATAAGGATCTGAAGGTTGTGGAATTGGGCATGAGACCAAGTGTTCACACTTGGAGCAAAACCAAGAAGTGAAAAATGGTGCCAAGGTAGGACATGGAGGAGGTCATGGATATGCATGATGAGGTGATCTCTAAGGACCTAGAAGCAGCTAGAATGCTTAAGGAACTTCTCTAATGCTTCTTGTTCAGTTTTCTTTTGGTATGTCTTTGTTGTTTTTTCTCTTTGTGATCAACTGATGGGGTGTTGATTATTATGTAATCAACCTATTTTTTGGTGTTTGGTTGGGTAGCAAATTGCTTCATCTTTGCTTCCTTTGCTCTTTTTTGTACAGGGTTACAGGGCCCCTTCAAAACCTATTTATTGCTAATCAAAAACATAGATGCAAGGTCTTTAACCTGGTAATTTGTCATCACCATTTAGTAGCCAATAATGGTATTGATAATTTCTTAGATCTAGTATTTCAAAAGGATATAGATATGAATGGAATTAGGACCCCACTTAAAGAAATAATATATATATTATACCAAGTTAATTTCATTGAAATACTTCCCAAAATTTAAACAACCACGAGTAACCCTTTAGGTTCTCTTATAATCATCTCGAAGGCAATAGTAAAGGCATCTTACTTATAACTATAACTATTCTAAGTACCTCCTACCATGAACATATCCATGGTCGAGATATGGATTATATTGAAAACTTTAAAAGACCCAAATCATTCTTGCACTTATCATACAAGTTTAACAAGAATCTTATCCCACCACTCAATTACTAAGGTGAAAAATGAAAATTACCTTCATTAACATTTCCCCTACACTCCACTATGCTTTTATGACAGATAATTCCACTATAAAACTCTCCCCATTTCTATATAAATGACTTCCTCATTTTCCCATGATAGTACAATAGCATCATGAACATATGTCCTTGAAGTAAGAGTAGGTTTTACAACTTATGGTTTCAAGCTATGCTTGATTTATATTAGCACTTGGCCCCCTTTTAACAAATTTATATTGTTGGTATCTCTATTATCAACTCCTCGACATTCTAGTTTCTTATAAATCATTAGGGATTCTATACTTAATCTCAAACCTCAGCTTTCCAAATTGATTAACAAATAGGAAAGGTGGAAATTTCATGATCAAGGAATTCTACCATTATCTATCCTTCGTGTTTTTAGTGAAAGGTTAAAAAAAAGATTTATAAACATTCTATTTTCTCCTCTAAATAACCATGAAGCAAAAAAACAACTCCTTTAGGTCTTTTATATATTCATACATGTTCACACTAAAAATCTATGCATATTTTTTTCATATAGTCATTTATGTATATTATATTGCATATTCATATAGACACACAAAAATATGCATATATTATCAAGATGTCTAGTCTATTTAGATGGACCTATAAATTGTGTCTATATATGTGTAGTGTTTATATATATCTTGATACTTATATCTTGTACAAATTTTAATTTATCCAATTTATGTGTATACGTAGACACAAAGGTCTACCCACATATCCACCTACATATATAACTAGACTATCGACATCTTGGTATCCATGTATGTGGGGTAGAAGTTCTAATAATATACATACAAACATTCCTAATACACTAGTATAGTCAAAAATCAAATGGTTTAATAAAGTCCTTGAGCAGGGATACTGTTTCATTCAAACATTAACAAAATATATTACTTGACATAATGCATACAACATTGATGGGTACCTAACTATATAGCTCCTCTTGTACTCCTTTTTTGCAATACTATAACTTCTGCTCAAAATCCCCTCTCCCTAGGTCATCGAACATCCCTCTATCCATTATACTTTGATGAATGCTTGTACCCCGTTCCAAATTTCCCATTTTTGCATGCATAGAAAGGATATGAGCAACGTCCGTGGAATTTGACTTTACACCTACTACTTGCAATTACTTCAAAAAATTTAAAGCCTTTTCAACTAATCCATTTTTTTGGACCCCTACTCTTATTCATGCCCTCACGTCCTATATCCATCCCATTTCTTTTCACTTCTCACTCTTCCTCCCACGTGATTCTCTATTTTATTCTCCACTATGTGTGTTATGTCTCCATCAAGGATAACTTTAAGAACTCCCCCCTCGACGAAGGTGTAAAATCCTGGCGAATCTTATATA
>VDFB02159977.1:0-31899 GCA_007258455.2 Sequoia sempervirens
TTGTAACTCTAATTTTTACCCTTTTCCTAACCATAACCCTAAATCTATGCCCAAAAAATAACTCTAATTTTAACCCAAACCTAACCCTAATTCTAATTCTAACTCTAACCCTAACCCTAACCCCAATATTAAGCCTAACCCTCACCTTATCCCTAACCCTAATTATCTATAACCCTAACCCTAACTCCAATCTTAAGCCTAACCCTAAACTTATCCCTAACCCTAACCCCAACCCTAACTCTAATTTGTACACGAATTACAAACCATAGGTTCCAAGAGAGACACTTAAAACTTATAAAAAATAGGTATTGTAGGAGTCACTTGGATAATAATTCAATGTATCTTAATTACTATCCCTATATGGAATTTCTCATGATTGATTTATGAATTGTCTTCAATGATTTTCAATATTTTTCATCACTTGTTCTACTAACCTTCTATTTTTATTCAACTCTCATTTATAGTTCTTAAGTGACTATCGGTTTCTATTCAACTCTCATTTATAATATGAATTTGTAATGCTATTATTTTTTAATGTTATAAATTGAATTTTAATGTTATAAATGAAATATATTTTGAATTTGTGCATGTTCAATGTGATTTTTAAATAACTTTGAAATTGTGTGTATTATTTAATTAGTTTGTTGATATATATTTTTTAATTGTTTAACATGCAGTTGCCATATCATTTCTCGTCCATGGATCCACTTTTCACTTTAGAGGATTTCATGCCTAATCCAGAAATTCCTATAGATCCTAGTGCACATCCCACCCCACCACATGAGGATATGCCTAACTCACCTCCGCATTCTCCACCACCTGACCCCCCACCCCCTCCTCCATTTGACCAAAATCAACTAAGAGAGAATATTTGAGCCAACTTAGTTGTCATTCAAGGGAACATAGATCTCATAAAAAATGAGACTATAATCCCTCCACATCTCGCATGGTTTGCATCTACGATGCAAACTATTGTCGATTATGTTCAATCTATCGATGCGGACCTAGATAGGTTCCATCAATGGAGAGAAGAGAGGAGACAATTCTATGCAGATGGGTTGTCATATAAAGAAATCAATAACCCAAAAATCACTAAACAAGCTATGTGCCAATATTTTGTGAACCCCCAAACAAACGAACCAATACCACCCACAAAAAAAAGAATTTCAATTTTATGGTGTAGGCACCCGCAGATAGCTGCAAATTTTTGGGATAGATGGTGGATGGTGTTTGATACTCCACCACATGGCAACAGTGAGGTGCCCTTATATTTTTTGAGAAAGTTATGGGCTGAGTTTGAGTTGGGTAAAAAACCCAACTATTTTGATATGAGGTCATTTCAGGGAGCTGGGCGTGGCATGCCCCAACATAGATTAGGAGCACGTGTCAATCCTCAGCGACGTGCTCAAGTTGCGCCTCTTGTTCCTCCTCCTTCTCCTGGTATTCCCGCTGCATTTCAGCAGCAAACCATGTTATCTACACTAGGAGCATTGAGTTCACTTTCAGGACATCTCATTCAGCAGACTACACACGCGGCCACTGAAGTGGCCAATACAGAGCATGGAGGCTCGGGATATAGGGATACTCAGACATCCACTTCAGGTGAGGCACATGCATCTGGGGCGGGATCATACCTAAATTTACTATATTCTGAGGATTGTCCCACACAGGTATGTTCATCTTTTGAACTTAAATTTAATTCAAGTTTGAAATGTAAAAAATTCATGTAAATAATATAACATCAAACTATATATATAATATAATATTAATTCAATAATTTTGTGTTTGGTGTATAGACACATGATGACGTGATGCCCGAAACTCAATATCATCATCGTGTGTATATGTCGAGTGTTGTAGATTTGGGCTCACCTTTTCGACAGGTACTTGAACCAAAATATATTAAATAATTTGTGTCCATATATATATAATTTAATTTGAATTTGTACACATGTGTGAATTGATATATTATATCTAGATTCAGGGAAGTCATACTATTCCTAGTATTGATGAGCCACAAGTTACAGTGGTGAGCGCTCCTGAGACATCATCAGCTCAGGTGTGTGCTTTCAAAAGTTTGTTAAGTTTAAATTAAATACACATCATAGATCTAATTTAATTTTTACATTTACATACACATGTGTGAATGATCTATATGAACTATTGTACATCTATATGTAGGGATTTGATGAGATAACCATGGCGGGCCGCGCACCTGAGACATCATTGACATCTATTCATGGGCAATCTCAGGTGCGTGATCATGAGGTCATATCATTCGAGGTTGTAAACTTTACTTTAAATCTCCTATACAAATTTTACGAACATTATATATATATATATATATATATATATATATATATATATTCAAGGTTTTCACATATTGTTTGCTTTATATGAATATGCAGGATATAGTGGATCAGGCATTTCCATCTTCTCAATAGACAGTTATGTTACCTGTTGAAGAAAATGTGCCAATTGATTCACATGACCATATGGTAATTTATGCATACTAGAAATCATTTTTAATATATTTAGTCGATATTTAATTAGTTTTTTTTTATCTAAAAGTTTATATTTTCAATTTTAAATATGTTTAATTATATCAAAATTTCTAAATAAATTTAAATCTAATTTCGAGTTTCTTGAACTCTTTTACAGCATGATGCAGGTACATCTAGTCAACGTGGAACAAAGAGGAGACTTGATTTGACCGATCAGCCTGAGAGTTAGATAGTTTTATATTTTATGGACTACAAACCTCTAGTTTCATTTCAATATATGTGTTGGACTTGACATATAAATTTTATGGACTATCTAGATCTCTAGTTTTATTTTGAACATGTTATTATCATATATGTGTGTTTATTTATATCAGTTGGCTTTAATATGATGATTATATATGCAGTCAATTATGAGATCATGTTATGTTCATTTTCATAATTATATGCATTTATATACATATCTATATATTTATATTTTATCAAATTTTCAAGTAATACATGCACTATATAATAATTCTTATCTAGAATCAAATTTCATATATATATATAACTTATCACATGGTTAGGTGACAAATTAAAACATTCCTTAAATAGTTTCTTAAATCATATTCATAATAAATTAAGGGCAAGTAATTCTAACTATTTTCCAATTACATAGCAAATATTTGAATCAATAAACAAAAAACCATCTCCTTGTATGTATATTTAATGTATAATCTATACAATTGAATAATTATATATAAAATGTGGTAAATAGAAGACACATGAAATATGTATAATCTATAAAATTTGAATAAGATATTTAAAAAGTGACATCGAACAAACATATATAATGTACATCAAGAAGTTTAATGTACAACTATATAACATGATGAAACATATATGTGCATGTAGATGCAATTAAAGCTTATCAACTTTTAGGTGAATACCAAAAATTGATATTTACATAGTCTCCAGATAAAATAGTTTTCGGTTCAGCAATAATCACATTTGTAGACCAACAGTGAGAACTTTTAAAATAAACAATGTAATCAACACAATTTTTCTGAGTCATTTTAAGTAAAAAATTCGTACAGAAAAAGAATTGCACATATAAAATGGAAATTCCATACAAATTCAAATGATGTTAATATAGGATGGATTAAAGAGGTTCCTAAAATTTGAATTAGGGGATGCAAGAGGGTGGATTAAAGGGAGTTGATAAAATGAGTTAAAGTGATGTAAGAGGGTGGATTAAGGGGGAGTTGAGAGAATGAGTTGAAAGGATGTAAGAGAGTGGATTAAGGGGATGCAAGAGGGTAGATTAAGGGGAGCCGATAGAATGAGTTGAAGGGATGCAAGAGGGTGGATTAAGGGGAGTTCATAAAATGAGTTAAAGTGACGTAAGAGAGTGGATTAAGGGGATGCAAGAGGCTGGATTAAGGGGAGTTGATAAAATGAGTTAAAGTGATGTAAGAGGGTGGATTAAGGGGGAGTTGAGAGAATGAGTTGACAATATGTAAGAGAGTGGATTAAGGGGATGCAAGAGGGTAGATTAAGGGGAGGCAATAGAATGAGTTGAAGGGATGCAAGAGGGTGGATTAAGGGGAGTTCATAAAATGAGTTAAAGTGATGTAAGAGGGTGGATTAAGGGGGAGTTGAGAGAATGAGTTAAAGTGATGTAAGAGGGTAGATTAAGGAGTTGAGAGAATGAGTTAAAGAAATTGATGAGAGGGGTGGATTAAGGGGTTGAGAGAGAATGAGTTGAAAATATGTAGAGAGTGGATTCTGGGGATGCAAGAGGGTAGATTAAGGGCCAATAGAATGAGTTGAAGGATGCAAGAGGGTGGATTAAGGGAGTTCATAAAATGAGTTAAAGTGAGCTAACAAGAAGAATGGATTAAGGGATGCAAGAATTTTGGATTAAGGAGTTAGTAAAATGAGTTAAAGTGATGTAGAGGGTGAATTTAAGGAGTTGATAATCTGAGTTAAAGTGATGCTGAAGAATTGGATTAAGGGGGTTGAGAGAATGAGTTCAAGTGATGCAGAGGTAGATTAAGGAGGCTGATAGAATGAGTTGAAGGATGCAAGAGGAATTAAGGGGTTGATAGAATGAGTTAAAGTGATGCAAGAGGGTGGATTAAGGGGATGCAAGAGGTGGATTAAAGGGAGTTGATAAAATGAGTTAAAGTGATGTAAGAGGGTGGATTAAGGGGGAGTTAAGAGAATGAGTTGAAAATATGTAAGAGAGTGGATTAAGGGGATGCAAGAGGGTAGATTAAGGGGAGCCAATAGAATGAGTTGAAGGGATGCAAGAGGGTGGATTAAGGGGAGTTCATAAAATGAGTTAAAGTGGCGTAAGAGAGTGGATTAAGGGGAGTTGATAAAATGAGTTAAAGTGATGTAAGAGGGTGGATTAAGGGGAGTTGATAATACGAGTTAAAGTGATGTAAGAGGGTGGATTAAGGGGAGTTGAGAGAATGAGTGAAAGTGATGCAAGAGGGTGGAGTAAGGAGTTGAGAAATGGCGAGTTAAGAATGATGCAAGAGGTGGATTAAGGGGAGTTGATAGAATGAGTTAAAGTGATGCAAGAGAATTGGATTAAAAGGATACAGGGTGGATTAAGGAGTTGATAAAATGAGTTAGAAGTGATGTAGAGGGGTGGATTAAGGGGAGTTGATAGAATGGAGTTAAACCCTAAGCCCTAAACCCTAAAATAAGGTTAAAGAAGTGATGCAAGAGGGTGGATTAAGGGGATGCAAGAGGGTGGATTAAGGGGAGTTGATAGAATGAGTTAAACCCTAAACCCTAAACCCTAAAATGAGTTAAACTTACATAAGAGGGTGGATTAAGGGGATGCAAGAGAGTGGATTAAGGGGAGTTGATAGAATGAGTTAAACCCTAAACCCTAAACCCTAAAATGAGTTAAACTTACATAAGAGGGTGGATTAAGGGGATGCAAGAGGGTGGATTAAGGGGAGTTGATAGAATGAGTTAAACCCTAAACCCTAAACCCTAAAATGAGTTAAAGTGATGTAAGAGGGTGGATTAAGGGGAGTTGAGAGAATAAGTTAGAGTGATGCAAGAGGGTGGATTAAGGGGAGTTGATAAAATGAGTTAAACCATAAACCCTAAACCCTAAAATGAGTTAAAGTGGATTAAGGGGTGTTGAGAGAGTGACTTAAGGGGATGCAAGTGGATGGATTAAGGGTAGATATATGAGGATATTGATTGAGGGGTCCTAAGAGGATGAATTAAGAGGTGTTGAGTGAGTGACTTAAGTGGATGCAAGTGGACAAATTAAGGGTAGATATATGAGGGTATGGATTATGGGGTCCTAAGAGGATGGATTAATGGTAGTTGATAGAATGACTTAAGGGGCTGCAAAAGGATGGATTAATGGTACATAAGAGGATGACTTAAGGGGTTTTAAGAGAATGGCTTAAGGGGATATGAAATCAATTATAAAGTATCAATTAAATGTATCTAGAACTATATATAGTTACCTGTCTCTAGATTGAAATTCCATTGTAATATATGTGCATCTCCTCTCTTTTTTGTAAAGCATCTAATTTTGGGAGACCTGAAACAAAAAATGATATAAAACTTTAATTAGGAAATGATTAAAGACAAATATATATATATATATATATATATATCAATTAAATATATATACGACTAGATATGCTTACCAATATTTATTTACTCTATTGTACCATCTGCATCCTCTCTTTTTTTTAATGCATCTATGATTGTCTCGTGATCATCCATTGAAATTGTCCATAAAACTTTATTAGCAGGCCTCCCTTGATATCTAACTAGTTTTATATTGGTTGCCAAAATCAAATGTGAATAATGCATAATTTTCTTGTGTCTTTCATAATCTTCAAATGCAGGCAAGCCATTCTTTCTCATTAAATATTTTTGAAGCCAGGTGCCAACAACAACCACTGAACCAGTTGGATACTCAAAGTTGTCATCATCTACTCTAGTATGTACCAACTTATGTTTTCTCTCAACACATCTAGCCAACCAGTACTCTGTCTGCTCTTCATTCCCTTGAGGTGCAACAACAGCATACACATGTCCTACAAAAATAAATACAAAATTCAATAAAAAGTGACTTATATTTAACTCATATAAACATGCATACATACAAAATTCAACTCAATAAATAATGTACCTTCTTGTACAAGATCTGAAACACGATCATAATCATCTGATGCGAACACTTGATTATCTTCAATTGTCATTTCATGTTGAACATGTGTCAATGTAGGCGTTAAAGCTCTTTGTTGCCATTGTTCGACCCATTCCATATTTTCACATGCCTGCCAATCACCTACAATACAAAATTGACAATAGCATGCCAACTCCCTTGTCCATATTGTCCATGTGTTTGCATTCAAACTCTTAAATGAATGCCATTTTGCACTTCCATTAATTGTTTCACAATCCTGTCGAGAAAAAATATCATTTTCTTCAACTAACCAAAAGAAGCGTCGAATTATTGATTTCTCACTTGTTCTTGTAGATAATTTGGTATTGCACCAATCTACAATTGCACGTGCATTTCTAAATTTTGCAGCATCCTCAAATTTTAGTTGCTCTCTAGCAAGAGCTCTTTTCACACATGCACCTGCTCCATCGTGTTCTCCCTTACCATGACCAGCTTCAAAAAAACTCCATATGTGTTGGATATTATTTTCCTTATGAACTCTACATAGCCAATAAAACATTCTAGCATTTTTGAATTGACCCGTGCAATTATCTGACCATATGAGATGTTCTAGTATTTGAATTCCTCTTTCTTTTAAATTTTTATTAAATATATCAAAACAATATTGTACAAACTCAGATGAATGTAATCGATTATCACTTACATAAAAATGGTACTCTTTCAAAAAAATTCTATTATCTTCTGTACTATCTTCAGCATGTCTATAAACAATGTGAACAAATATAGCTACTTGCACTGAATTATAATATTGTGATTGGATTTCTTCTTGTGGAGCAAGAGTATAATTTTCAGCAAAATCAACAATTGACAATATAGTTCCAATTGGAAATGTGTTTTTACATAAACGAAATTGATTATCAAGCCAATGAGCATTCTGAGAGTGTTGAACATATTTAGGTACAAACTTATCTTTAAATTCAGTAATAAAAGTATGCACTAACTTTTTCCACAATTAGCTCAACACGTCTTCCAATTTTACCATCTTTTGAAGAATACTCAATATTTTTAAATTTTTTTACATCCACTAATTGTTTTCCAAATTCATCTAAACTACTTTCATGCATACATTCTCCTAATAATGAAAAGTTACCACATCTATCGCATTCTCCAGAAATGCATCCTTTTAAAAAAAATGAGTTTCCATTTAAAGAGGGATTACAAAACAAACCTGCTATAAAATCTTTGATTCTTTTAGGTGGCATAGTAATACCACAAATGTCCTGCATAATTTGGTTAGCATGCAAAGTGCATCGTATATATCAAAATATATAATAATAATAATGAAATTATACATGAGTCTTACAACAACAAGAGATTTTTATTAATTCTAACATACCAAGGTTTATTACTTTTCAAATGATCTTTGACTTATGCTAATATTCAATGGTAAGATTGAAGCATCTAAAAAAAATTTATATAATTGGTTTGAGTCATATCTAAGAGATGCTTTGGATGAGGTTCATGAATTTTGGAACCCACCCTTAATTTTAAGACATCTCTAATGTTAGGTGATACTCTTGTATTATCATGCCAAAAAATTTTGATTTAATTTCATTAGTTAATTTCATGTCTGATCTTGGGAGTCTACCACTAAAACTCCAACATTGATTAATAGGATCTTTTCAATACTTTCTCTTCTTTTAGCAGCTCTTATCAAAGTTCTAGGATTTAAGTTTATACATTTACTAATCTTACTTAACATTCTTTTATTTGAAGCTATTTTATCAACTAGAGCAGTTGTTATTGCATGGCGAGCCGCATTCTTATCTTTTGATCGACTTTTCTTACCAATAACATCAATAGCATTAGCAACACTAGATATGACTTGTTCTACTGAATCATCTTTCTTTTTTGGTTTTACAAAAACACCTAATTTTTTCATCACTTTTCTCATTTTAAACATTCTCATCAATTGCACCATGAGTTGACATTGGAATCCTAATTTCTTTCTATAAAAAAACATTTTATATATTTTATTTCCATAATTTCTAATTTGTCTTGAAGAAACTTTACCACGAAGGTTATTTAACACATTTGTTTCAATTGTTAAAAAAACATTTTCAACTTCATCCATAGATGGAGTTTCATTTTCATTCACACAAGGGGTTTCATTTTCATTTTCAAATGTAAAAGGGATTTCATTCTCATTTTCATCAATATTAGGGATTTCATTCTCATTTACATTCTCATAAGATATAATTTCATCATTTTCTTGTTTATGTATTGTTTCAACCCTAGTATTATTAATCTCATCAATTGTGTATCCAGCTTCTTCTAAACAAGCAATATTAATATTATAAAAACTTGGGTTTGAAGACATACCTGGATAGATTGTTTGAATAGGTACATTTTCCATATCATTGGGAGGTGGATTTGAAGACACACCCGAAGTTATTTGCATATTATTCAAAGTTGAAGTTGAAGGCACATTTGGGTTTGTCTCCATAGTTGCATTTTCTTCCATATTCACCATCTCCACATTTGCATCATCTACATTGATTTCATCATTCATGGCTTCCTCTTCGACATTCTTAGAACTAGATGCTTCCAAATCTTTCATTTGATGAATCCTTTGTCTCCTTTCCCTTTGTCTTTTTGCCTCTTTATCTTTATTTGCTTGAATTTCTTCGGGTGTCATTACCTTCCTACATCTTTTTCTTTGTCTTTTTTTATCACCCATGGTTACCAAACCCTCTTTGATGACAAAAACAATAATTCAAGAAACCTATTTTAAAATTTCCCCCTCCTTCAAATATTCAAATAAAACTATGTACTATGAAGATTATTTTTTCTATAAATTCTGAAGTACAAAATCATCATGAGTACATCAAAAAATTCACTTTTTCCAAATCTTCTTGTAAAATGTTTTTGCACTTGATTCCACTTCAGAAAATTTAACTTGCACTTTTACTCTTCCAACAATTTGAATAGAATATGCCCTGCACAAGACAAATCTGCAATAAAAAACGCAGAAAATGACACTTTAGGTCCGTACTGCAGAAAAAGAATGCTGTAAAAAAATCGTGTTTTAATAGTATTTTTCAAATTAGGGAAAAATGACTATTATACAAACGCGTACGCGTTATATTTTTAAAATGCGTACGCGTTCAGTAACGCGTACGCATTGCTTTCTGCCAACGGGCAAAACATAACGCGTATGCGTTATGAAACGCGTACGCGTTTTATTTAAATAACGCGTACGCGTTTCTATAACGCATACGCGTTATTTAAAAGTTGATCTCCCAAACCAAATCTAGCCCCGGTTTTAGGCTCGGGAAAGGCTTGGCAATCCGAGCCTTAGCTTTTGACCTGCAACTAAAAAACTAAGGCAAACTGAAAAAAAATGTCCAACTTTGACAACATAGATGATGAACTTTTTTTCTGAATTAGTCTATAAAATTAAAACCCATTAGAGAATACAATGTCTACTTTCTAGATATATAATTTTTGTTAAAATTGGATTAAGTTTGTTATTTTTAAATTAATTTCTAAGCAAACTAGGCCTTAAACTTGAAAGATCAGGTTTTTTTGGTTTTTTAATAACTTTGTATTGGTTAAGTTTCTTGTAAAAAAAATTATATGGTCCCAAACTTCAGACAATTCTCTACACAATGAAAAAAAAAAGAGTCAAAAAATGTTTTGTTTAGGTCCAATTATGTTGTCCGTACACGTTGATTTGAAAAAACATCAATTAAGGCCAATAAAAAATTAATAAAAAAAAATATATTCAATCAAAAATTACAAAAAAAAATCCAGCCCAAACTTCATGTTGTTAGCTCTCTTTTCCTAAAAGGAATTAGCAAAATAATTTTATTTGGGTCAAAAAGTGTTGTCCGTACACCTGCTTGGTATGGTTAAAAAACAGGGACTTTAAAAAAGTGGTTTTTATAGATCTTTATCAAAATTTAATTTCTATAAACTGGGTATTTTAATAATTTACATATTTGGAAACTAGATTCAAAATTCTAAATTTCATATTACTGACTTTTTTTAAGATTCATTGTGGAAGTGCCTCAAATTTTCAGTCCAAGTGTGACAAATTCTGAAAAACAGCAAAAACATTTCCACTTTTTGAGTTTTTTGTGTACCCAACTTCTTGCATCAACCCTTATGTCTTCCTGATAGCTCAGATACTTTGTTAGACTATGTTTTATGTTGTGGTTATTTTATCGCTATCAACGAAGCAATGATAGACTATATTGATGTGATGACACATTATATGCATGCTGATTATGTTAATATGCTTTATGGTTGCATAGATGCTTAGTTGTGATGACATTGATATATTTGTTTATTGTAGTTTAATTGATATATTAACTTGTCAGTTGATGTGACATTGTATTGGTGAAGAGAATGGTATTGCATCACTAGCTTGCAAGTGCCTTGTGATTTCCACAATTCTCTCTTCACAATGTGTATAAATTACTATATGTATACATGCGCGACATTTGCTTGGTTATAGGTTTGCAGGTACAAGACATTACCTTCACCTAGTTTCACAAGTCTGAGCATGTCCACTACTCAACAGTAATATTGGAAAATAGTAACGGGCTACCTAGTCATACCTTTACCCTAGTACAATGTGTCGTCAGTTTGAGTTTGGTCTTAGTTTTATCATTGTTGTTCTGGGTATTTTATTATTGTGCAAATTTAATTTGGTAGATTAAATGTGTATTTAATTTAAATATTTAATTAAATGAATTATTGTTTTAAGGACTTTAGAATAAATAAATCAATTATTAATTTAATTTAGTTATGTTGTTGAGTAAATTTTATTATTAAAAATAAATGATAATTAATAAGTTAGAATATTTAAATTGATTTCAATTAGTAAATTGTTTTATAATATTTAAATGCATGTGAATGGAAAATATCTAAATTGTTGAGGAAAAGACATTTTCTTTAAGATAACTGGGAGTTAGAAATTTGTTATCTAATTGTTGAAAAATAATTCTCAGAAGAGATATTAGGGAAAAGAAAAGAAAATTGTTTCATGAGAGTTTTGGTGTGAGTTGTTGAAAAATTGGTGAGGAAATTGTGGATCTCTCTCAAGATTTGTTTGAGAATTTACTATAGAATTCTTGGTTGTATTGTGTGTTTTCTGGGAAGAGACAAAAAACTGAAGGAAGTTTTGGCTACATTGGCAATTCAAAGTTACCGAAAATCTCAGCAACAATTCTCGAGGCAACAGTTCTTCTAGAACAAGCAACAGTTTCTTCTGGAATAGGTTCCTTTACTATTCTTGTGAATTTTGTATTGGAAAGTTATTTTAATTACTGTAATACAAATTGGAAATGTTTAGGAAAGGATTTGTCAAAATTAAACCTCTGAGCTTTCCTGTAGAAAATTTTCTTTTGTTAAAAAATTATTGCCCAATTTTAACCAGTGCTTGGATTAATTCATATTTAAATATATATATATATATACATATACATTTTAATATATATGTATGTATACATATATATTTAATATATAAAAATACTATTGGATTTTAAACAATGAAAATTTTCTGAAAAAAATTTAGATTAAACGAAATTGAGAAAAGTTGGAATTTAAATCAGCGATTTATAGAAAATCAGAGGGTTTTTGCTTTCTAAAATATATATTAAATGTGGTTAGGGCTGGGGAGTTACCCCCACTGCCAACCTTCCCATATGGGAGATGGTAGGGAGGGCAGTGCCCAGCGCTGTCTTCACAGGCAGCACTGGAGTGGCCGACGCCGCCAACCCCATAGTGGGAAGGGCTCGACTGTATTAAGTCGGCCCTAGTGCATATGCACAGTTCGTCATTTTCTTTTAATGCTTACTTTTTAATTAATAAATATATATTATATTTATGTATGTGTATATATATTATATATATAATATATAATATACATATTATTCATAATATGTATTTATATATTATGTGTATATATATGTATATATATGTAATTATAATATTTGATTTGGAAAAGTATAATTAATTTTATAATTAAATAATATATTTATATATATAATTATATATATATTAAATATATTTATTTAATGCATGGGTAATTTAATAAGATTTACAAGCATGATTAATTTAATGGAAATAATTGATTTATTTTATTGAGGAAATTGAGTTAATTTTATGAGTACTGGTGAAAATTAGTGGATATGCAATTAGTTTTCTTGTTGTTAATTATATGTTGGAATTATATTTAAATGGTGCATTTTAACTATGTGGAATTGATTTAAATGGATTTAGGAAATCTAAAGAATAATATTTGATTATGTTCTTGGATTGTATTTGAAAACACGTGTTTCAGTAATTGTGTACTGGGGGGAAAGTATTTGTCATTATGTGAATCTAAGTCTTCCAGAGTTGTAATGGTAAAGAGGGTTGTTGTAACTTTAGTTCACCCTTTGAGTTTCTGGGGTAGTCCACGTATTGGGTTTCAGTATTGGACATCCGTAGGGATGTGTTACCTTCTGAGGTGTATTCATTATTGTTGTTGTTTTATTTTTAGTGCACGGTCTACCCTTGGCATGTGGTTTGAGTTATGTGTTGTCAATTGGGGAGTGGCTTTCAGTGAGGGCCAGGACACAAAGTGGTCCCAGGACAACTCA
Organism: Sequoia sempervirens; assembly: GCA_007258455.2. Taxonomy (NCBI): domain Eukaryota; kingdom Viridiplantae; phylum Streptophyta; class Pinopsida; order Cupressales; family Cupressaceae; genus Sequoia; species Sequoia sempervirens. The sequence continues at coordinate 13,317 of VDFB02159977.1, forward strand.
TGTGGGAGTCATTATAATCAAGTGGGAATTAAATAATCTATTAGATTAACACATATAAGAAGATATTTAGCCTCGCTCATTGGTTCAAGGGCTTGTATGAGACTTGAGATGAGTCAAGAAGGCCTGGAATGGCTAGATCATTATCTTGTCTTCTTGAAAGATAACTGATTCTGCACTGGTATGCATGTGGGGTCAGAATCGTGAGAGGTTACCAGGATAACCCTAGAAGGGGGTCGGGACCTAGGAAGATCTCCTTTGGATAACCAATGTAACCTTTGTGATGACACTCCTCCTATGTCAACAGTCAGTTTATTGTATTGTGTTGGTAAATGATTTTGTGATTCTGGAAGCAATGTGACCCTTATTCTTATTTATCTATTTTGTGAGTATTTTTGTATATTTCCTATGTCTAGAGGTAATAGGTTGTCTTGGTTTCCTATTACTATCTCCTAGCACGGGGGTTGGGCCTATAGGTACCAGTTGGTTGGGTGGCATGCATCTTACACTATTGAGTTTCTCTTCCAATTCATGATGGCGGGATCTTCTTGTTTGAGGAGCTTGTGTGGTTCTCTAGAGTTGTTCTTCTCCTTCTTCATTGTAACTGTGGATCCATATGTATAATTGTAATACCTCATTTATATTGAGGTGAACCCTTGTGGTGTAATTGTAATAATATTTATGATCTATTTATTATTGGATTTAATGGTGTTGTATTTGTGGAAATATGTTCATTACATTTCTATGTGTTAGATTTATCTTGCAATGGTTTAATGTTTTGTTGTAAGTTGTATCTTGAGTTTAATATTCTTATGCTATGGTTGGTTTAATTTATAAGTAATGGTGTTCACATGTAGATGCGTTATGTAGCCTAGAGAATGTATGTGGTTAGAGTAGGATACTTTACTCATCTTGTTTTAACTTTTAAGAAAAAAAATAGTTGTGCTTCCGTAGTTTTGCATCGTCCTCTAGGTTGTGGGACAGGGTTTTACACTTGGTGTTAGAGCCTAGGTTTAAACATTGAGAACTCTAGGTTAATGTTGGTGTTTAGAGGCAGAGACCTGGTTGATCGACTTGAACCGATGCTTTGCTATGAACCCTTATGGTAGAAATACTAGAGACAGATGTGCGATTATGCACCTGAGAGGATTTTCCCCCACATGGTGGAGATTGGAGGAGCAAAAGCTCCATATTGATATTGGCACTGTGTCTTCGGAGATGTTTCTTGAGAGGTTTCGTGCTAGATTTCTCTCAGATCATTGGTGATAGCACCGTGGGGATGAGTTCCACACTCTACGACAGATGACTATGTCAGTGGAGTTGTACGAGCATCATTTATACAAGCTCAAGTAGTACGCAGGCATAAGTGACGACGAGGGCATGTTGGTGCAACACTTTCTTAAGGGCTTAAATGCCCGAAGTAGTAGAGGTGTGCATTTTTTTGAACCCAAGACCATGGAGGCGGAAATGGATAAGGCTAGACTTATTGAGGAGAATTTGGCTATGGCCTTAGGTGGTCATGTTGGAGTACAGGTTGGCATCACTTTAGTCGCAGGGATTAGTGCATGCAATGGACAACTGGAAGGAGCTGGACCACCTAGGGCACAATAGGCACCAACACAAAGTGGCCAGTACTAGAACTCACAAGGAAAAAAAAGGATTTTCCACCTAGACAAAATGATAGATATCAGACAGGGGGTGATTGAAATTGGAGGTGTTTTAAACACTTTAGTAATGCACAACCAATGTAGATTTCTCAATCTACCTTTAGGGGTAGTGTTCAATAGTCTAGTGCACCTTCTGGTGGTAGGGGCTATGGTAGAGGTACCGGGTGTTTCGCTTGTGGCCAACAAGGTCACATAGCTCGACAATGTCCCAATTAGGGCATGTTAGGGTATACACAGAGGCCAGCAAAGTCAAAACCGATTGTAGGGAATGCAAGAAGAGGACATCATGTATTTGTTGTAGTTGATAACCGCCAGGCTGACCACCAAAGTACATTGGTGGAGACTACAGGTATGTTGCAGGGTAACTAGGTTACCATATTGTTTGATTTAGGAGCCTCTGAATCATTTATTTCATCTTCTGTTGTGGCACATGAAAGACTAGAAACAATGAGGCAAGAGGGTAAGTGGCAAGTTGAACTAGCATCTGGTGCTAGGGTTGCAATAAATTCCTTTGTATTGAATTGTAGACTGGAGATTGGTTATTTCCACACCACTGTAGATCTCTATGTTATACCATTAGGTTCTTATGACATAGTGCTAGGGATGGATTGGCTCGATACTCATAGGGCCATGATTGATTATTGACGCAAGTCGATATTATGTACTGATGCATCTGGCAGTGAGGTAGAGTTAGTAGGGGTCCAGAGGCCTATATCTCTAAGAATGATCTTAGCTATGCAGTTGAGAAGATGTGTTTGACAGGGGTGCCAGTTATTTGATATTATGGTAGATGATTTGGAGATGGGGGATAGAGAGGAGAAGTTGTCCATAGATAGCCACCCCATACTTCGACAGTATGCAGATGTTTTTCCAGATGATATTATGGGGATGCCACCTCAGCGTGACATAGACTTCAAGGTGGATCTTTTACCCGGTTTTGAACCCATTTCATGAGCACCTTACCGTATGACGACTCAAGAGCTTAAGGAGCTCCGCCTACAGCTTGAAGAGTTGTTGGAGAAGGGGTTCATTCGCCCTAGTGTATCACCTTGGGGATCACCGATGATCTTTGTGAAGAAGGATGGATCTCTTCGTCTTTGCATAGATTACTGATAGATAAATAAAGTCACCATCAGGAATTGATACCCTCTACCCAGGATAGATGACTTGTTTGATCAGGTAAAAGGTGCGATAGTCTTTTCTAAGATTGACCTTAAGTCAAGATACCATCAATTGCAGATTATAGAGGCTAATATTCATAAGACAACATTTCACACACGCTATGACCACTATGAGTTCATAGTGGTACCATTCGGGTTGACAAATGCGCCATCAATATTCATGAGTCTGATGCATGGAGTTTTTCATACGTACCTAGATAGGTTTGTAGTGGTATTCCTCGATGACATTTTGATTTATTCCAGGACGGTTGAGGAGCATGAAGAACACTTGAGGTAGGTATTGCAGTGTCTGAGGGATAATAAGTTATATGTTAGCTTGTCTAAGTGTGAGTTCTTCAAAACTAAGGTCAAGTACCTTGGTCATGTTATATCAGAAGAGGGAATTGCAGTGGATCCTGCAAAGATCCAAACAATCATGGATTGGCCTGTGCCCACAAATGTGGCAGAGATACGTAGCTTAATGGGGCTAGCAGGTTACTACAGATGGTTTGTTTAGGAATTTTCTAGGGTAGGTCACCCTATTACTTCTCTTCAGAGGAAAGGGAAGAAGTTCGATTGGTCAGAGCAGAGCGAGGCTACTTTTAGACCTTAAAGGAGAGATTGACTAGTGCACTGATCCTTCTAGTACCCGATCCTACAAGAGACTTTGTTATATGTGTCGATGCTTCTTTAGAGGGGCTAGGAGTGGTATTTGATCTGTAAACGAATCTAGACTAGATTGCAGTATTGAATGCTTAATTTCAACAACTTTGCAGAATTACAAATTCATGCATAAATTATCATAATTATGCATTAAAAACTGAAAATGTAAGGTGAAAATCAGAACATGAGAGAGGAGAGAAGAAGTGCAAATGAATTGGCAACGGAGTTCATCACAAACGTGACTACGTCTCCGGGTCCGCTCCAATGGAGTGTGACCGATCCGATTAATCTCCAAATCAAAATTACAATTGCACCAAAACCATTTCTTCTAGCACTTCAGCAGTATATCCATACTCCGATGTACGAAAATGGCTCCAAGAATCTCCTAGAACTCCTCTCTATATCACCTAGCACCAATTTCCTTGAAAATTATGAGTACCCAACTCACTCACTCTCTCCCCTTTAAATACATAAAAATTTCTCAAATTGGTTACTAACCAATTGATTTTACAATATTCACCTTATCTCTCCAAAATACATAAAAATCTTCAAAAATCTCCCAATTTGCATAAAAATATTCTAAGAAAAATCATTTAAGCCCTTCAATAACATTTCCCTCGGGCTTTTGTTGGTTTTAGGAGATTACATTTTTATAAAAAAAAGTTGTTTGTTTTAGAATTATAGGGGAGTTGGTTTTAATTAAGGCATTCGGTTTGAAAAAAAACAGACAAAAGAAACTGGCGCCAACTATATCTTAAACCCTCTGAATGGCTTGTTAGTGGGCATGCATTTTTGGGACCCGGTAGGTGCGGGTTCAACTCTCGCCGGCTCATTTTTAAAACAAACTCCACACCAAAAATATAACAAAACAAAACTGGCTCTATTTACAGTTAAGAGCGTGGATATGGTGGAACGGTTAGTGGCTAAGCTCGCTGGAGAGATGTTGGTGGTTCAAATCCCCCAACAAACTTTTTAACAAACTAACCTTCAAACTACCGGATGGAGGAGAGAAACCGTGAGGCCACGTGGCATGCCACAGAGGTGCCACGTGGCGAAGACTGATTTGCCCACATTGATGACGTGGACTCTAACTCAACGTCGACAGGGTGCTGACGTGGACGACACTAGTGCAGCTAACAAGGCCGATGACTAGTGCTGACTCAGACAATGAAGTGGGATGCTGACTCAGATGATGATGTGGACTCCGTACTACTGACTAGATGCTGACCATGTTGCCACTTCAACGCTGAGTGTACGGACTGCCACATGTCGCACAATGATTGGTTTGTACAATGATGACATGGATGCCATGTGTTAAATTCTGAATTGTCCAAGTCATTGTTCGTATAGTACAGAATGCTGATGTCAACATCCGTACAGTCCACCACAAAAGTCAACTGAAAACTTTGACCAACTGTATCTTGAGCATATGACCTTGGATTTTGATGAAATGAACACCATCAGAATTGTCTCGACGAGCTCTTTGCAATGATGCCAACTTTGACAAATTTTGATGACATCATTTTTTTCGCTACCTGGACACCCTTTGATCCTAGTTTGACCCAAGGTTTGACTGGCCATAACTTGCGCAAACAGACTCCTTTTCGCTCCGTTCAAGTTGCGTTGGAATCAAGACGCCGAGATCTTTCTGATGGTGCAAAAATTTAGAGATTCAGAGACACCTCAATTTTCACTGAAATATCCACCAGATCAGTATTGATGCAGGCTGGATGAGTCATTGCGTATGAATCATGCAAGCTCAAAGATCATGAGTTGAACTACCCTATGCATGATCTTGAGTTAGCTGTAGTAGTACATGCCTTGACTCAATGGAGACATTTTCTATTGGGCCACTTTTTTGAGTTACACAGTGATCATGAGAGTGTACAGTATATTTTTACTGAGCCTAACCTTAATGCTAGGAAAAGGCGATGGATGGAGTTTATCTGTGAGTACAATTTTGAGGTGAAGTACATCCAAGGAAAGGAGAATGTAGTGGTCGATGCTCTTAGTTTATAGAAACATGAACTATCCAAGATGACTCTGACTATGGATTTGAGGAGTCAGATTCTTCCCACACTTTCTATAGATAGTTGGTACCAGGAGGTAAGGTCTGAGATTGAGTCAGGTAGGATTTTGGAGGGAAGATACTCATGATATTCTTTGGACACAAATGTGTTATTGAGATTCATGGGGCGTATATTTTTTCCATCTTTGGAAGGGCTTCGTACCTTATTTTGACAGAGGCACATCGGGCACCTTACTTAGCTCACCCTGGAGTGAAGAAGATGTATGTTGATCTACGACCACTTTATTTCTGGGCAGGTATGAAATGGGATATAGCCGATTATGTATCATAGTGTTTGGAGTGTCTGCAAGTTAAGACTGAACACCAACATTTGGTTGGTCTTCTATAGCCTCATTTAGTTTTTGAGTGGAAATGGAACATCATTTCATTGGATTTCATTGTTGGTTTACCTAACTCTTCACGACGACACGATGTGATTATTGTGACAGTAGATAGGTTGACGAGGGTGGAACACTTCTCACCTATTTGTTCCTCCTATAATGCTTCATCAGTTGCTAGAGTGTTCATGGAGGACATTGTGAGGTTGCATGGTATTCCGCATCAAATTATTTTTGATAGGGATCCCATGTTTACTTCGGCTCTTTGGACATCATTACAGCATGCTATGGGGACACAATTGAGCTTTAGTTCAGCATATCACCCAGAGACGGATGGATAGATTGAGAGGGTCAATCAGATTCTTGAAGATATGCTTTGCATGTATGTCATGGACTAGTAGACATGATGGGAGGATTATCTCTATCTTGTTGAGTTTGCTTATAACAACAGGTTTCAGAGTTCTATTGGCATGGCACCTTTTCAAGCTTTGTATGGACGGTCGTGTCGGATGCCATTGAGTTGGGACAAGTTGGAGGACAAGATTCTATTGGGTCCAGATATGTTACATATATGGAGCAGCATGTGGTTCATATTATTAGAGCATTTAGTAGCTACACAAGATAGACAGAAGAAGTATGCAGACGCACATCGTGTGGATCACCAGGTTTGTTGTAGGTGACTGATTTTTCTTGTGAGTGTGACCGAGGAAGAGTCTAATCGATTATGGAAAGGGTTCTAAGCTTGCACCTCATTTTGTCAGGCCTTTTGAGATTCTAGAGAAGATTGGACCAATTTCTTACTGCCTTGCTTTACCACCCAGTCTCTCGCATATCCACGATGTGTTTCATGTTTTTGTACTTAGACCTTATCATCCAGACATTTCTCATATCCTTGATTGGACTGCTTTACATGTAGAGGACAGTCGGCTAACTTTGGAGCCCGTGGTCATTACCCAGCACAAGAGACTCACCCTCAAGGGTCGAGATATTGGGCAGGTGAGGGTCCAGTGGGATCCTAGAGATGACACTTCTGCTACATGGGAGGATGCTACCAGGATGATGGAGCTCTACCCTTACTTGTTTACAAGCCTCCAAGAGTAAGCCTGATCCTAGGGGGTAGGATGTGACACCCCTTCGATTTTTTATGTCTTCTTGATAGCTCAGATACTTTGTTAGACTATGTTTTATGTTGTGGTTATTCTATCACTAACAGCGGATCGATGATAGACTATATTGATGTGATGACACATTATATGCATGATGATTATGATAATATGCTTTATGGTTGCATAGATGCTTAGTTGTGATAACATTGATATATTTGCTTATTGTAGTTTAATTGATATATTATCTTGTCAGTTGATGTGACATTGTATTGGTGAAGAGAACAATATTGCATCACTCGCTTGCGAGTGCCCTGTGATTTCCACAATTTTCTCTTCATGGTGTGTATGAATTACTATATGTATACATGTGTGACATTTGCTTGGTTACAGGTTTGCAGGTACAAGACATTACCTTCACCTAGTTTCATAGGTCTGAGCATGTCCACTACTCAATAGTAATATTGGGAGATAGTAACGAGCTACCTAGTCATACCTTTACCCTAGTACAGTGTGTCATCAGTTTGAGTTTGGTCTTAGTTTTATCATTTTTGTTTTGGGTATTTTATTATTGTGCAAATTTAATTTGGTAGATTAAATGTGTATTTAATTTAAATATTTAATTAAATGAATTATTGTTGTAAGGACTTTAGAATAAATTAATTAATTTAATTTGGTTATGTTGTTGAGTAAATTTTATTATTAAAAATAAACAGTAATTAAATAAGTAAGAATATTTAAATTGATTTCAATTAGTAAATTGTATTATAATATTTAAATGCATGTGAATGAAAAATATCTAAATTGTTGCGGAAAAGATATTTTATTTAAGATAACTAGGAGTTAGAAATTTTTTATCTAATTGTTGAAAATTCATTCTCGGAAGAGATATTAGGGAAAAAAAAAAAGAAAATTGTTTCACGAGAGTTTTGGTGTGGGTTGTTGAAAAATTGGTGAGGAAATTGTGGATCTCTCTTAAGATTTGTTTGAGAATTTACAGTAGAATTCTTGAATGTGTGTTGTGTGTTTTCTAGGAAAAGGAAAATTTACTGGAGGAAGTTTTGGCTACATTGGCAATTCGGAGTTAGAGAAAAGCTCAAAAACAATTCTCAAGGCAACAGTTCTTTTGGAACAAACAACAGTTTCTTCTGGAACAATTTCCTTTACTATTCTTGTGAATTTTGTATTGGAAAGTTATTTTAATTACTGTAATACAAATTGGAAATGTTTAGGAAAGGATTTTTCAAAATTGTAGAAGTTCTTGTTCTTTCTTTGTAAAATATTTTTGTGAAAGTGAAACCTCTATAGAAAATAATTAAATATCCTGTGTATTTGTTCATTCGAAATAGATTGTTACAAAAAGAAAAGTTCTCTATAGAAAATCATTATTCTATTTAGTTTCCTATTTCTTTAATTTTTCTAGGAAAATGAAACCTCTAAGCTTTCTTGTAGAAAAACTTCTTCTGTTAAAAAATTATTGCCCAATTTTAACCAATGCTTGGATTAATATATATATATATTGAAATATATATGTACATATACATATATATTGAAATATATATGTACATATACATATATATATTTAATATATAGACATAGTATTGGATTTTAAACAATGGAAATTTCTTGAAGAAATTTTAGATTAAACAAAATTGAGAAAAGTTAGAATTTAAATCATATGGCGATTTATAGAAAATCGCATGGTTTTTGGTTTTTAAAATATATATTAAATATGGTTAGGGCTGGGGAGTTACCGCCCCCCCCCCCCACTGTCTTCACAGGCAATACTAGAGCGGCCAACGCTACCGACCCCATAGTGGGAAGGGCTCGGCTGTATTAAGTTAGCCCTGGTGCATATGCACAATTCACCGTTTTCTTTTAATGGTTATTTTTTAATTAATAAATATATATTATATTTATGTATGTGTATATATATATTATATATATAATATATAATATACATATTATTCATAATATGTATATATATTATGTGTATATATATATTATGTGTATATATATATGTATATATATATATATGTATATATATATGTAATTATAATATTTGATTTGGAAAAGTATAATTAATTTTATAATTAAATAATATATTTATATATATATATTAAATATATTTATTTAATGCATGGGTAATTTAATAAGATTTACAGGCATGATTAATTTAATGGAAATAATTGATTTATTTTATTGAGGAAATTGAGTTAATTTTATGAGTACTGGTGAAGATTAGTGGATATGCAATTAGTTTTCTTGTTGTTAATTATATGTTGGAATTATATTTAAATGGTACATTTTAACTATGCAGAATTGATTTCAATGGATTTAGGAAATTTGAATAATAGTATTTGATTATGTTCTTGGATTGTATTTGAAAACACGTGTTTCGGTAATTGTGTACTGGGGGGGAAAGTATTTGTCATTATGTGAATCTAAGTCTTCTAGAGTTGTAATCATAAAGAGGGTTGTTGTAACTTTAGTTCACCTTTTGATTTTCTAGGGTTGTGCATGTATTGGGTTTCAGTATTGGACATCCGTGGGGATGTGTTACCTTTTGAGGTGTATTGGTTATTGTTGTTATTTTGTTTTTAGTCCATGGTCTACCCTTCACATGTGGTTTGAGTTATGTGTTGTCGATAGGGGAGTGGCTTTCAGCGAGGGCTAGGACATAAAGTGGTCCCAGGACAACTCGTATGGGAGTCTATATAATCAAGTGGGAATTAAATAATCTATTAGCTTAACACATATAACAAGACATTTAGCCTCGCTCATTGGCTCAAGGGCTTGTATGATACTTGAGATGAGTCGAGAAGGCTTGGAATGGCTAGATCGTTATCTTGTCTTCTTGAAAGATAACTGATTCTGCACTCGTGTGCATGTGGGGCCAAAATCATGAGAGGTTACCGGGATAACCCTAGAAGGGGGTTGGGACCTAGGAAGATCTCCTTTGGATAACCAATGCAACCTTTGTGATGACACTCCTCCTATGTCAACAGTCAGTTTATTGTATTGTGTTGGTAAATGATTTTGTGATTTTGGAAGCAATGTGACCCTTATTCTTATTTATCTATTTTGTGAGTATTTTTTGTATATTGCCTATGTCTAGAGGTAATAGGTTGTCTTGGTTTCTTGTTACTATCTCCTAGCACGGGGGTTGGGCCTATGGGTACTAGATGGTTGGATGGTGTGCATCTTACACTGTTGATTTTCTCTTCCTATTTGTGATGGCAGGATCTTCTTGTTCGAGGAGCTCATGTGATTATATGGATTTGTTCTTCTCCTTCTTCATTGTAACTGTGGATCCATATGTATAATTCTAATACCTCATTTGTATCAAGGTGAACCCTTGTGGTGTAATTGTAATAATATTTATGATCTATTCATTATTTGATTTAATGGTGTTGTATTTGTGGAAATATGTTCATTATATTTCTATGTGTTAGATTTATCTTGCAATGGTTTAATGTGTTGGTGTAAGTTGTATCTTGAGTTTAATATTCTTATGCTATGGTTGGTTTAATTTATAAGTAATGGTGTTCACATGTAGACGCATTACGTAGCCTAGAGGATGTATGTGGTTAGAGTAGGATACTTTACTCATCTTGTTTTAAATTTTAAGAAAAAAAATTAGTTGTGCTTCTATAGAACTTTTTACATCGTCCTCTAGGATGCAGGACAGGGTTTTACAAGGTAAATATGACTGAAATGCGCTCTTGGGAGACAAATGAAAAATACCTAATGATCCCAATTATCTAATGTAACACATGGATCTTTAATTTAAAGAATAACACTAAGTGAATCCACAACTTACCTTCAGATTTGTGAAGTTTAAATTATTATAAACATGTCATCAAAAATGTTGCAAGGTGTCCTTGTGACAGAAATAGTGACAAAATTATTGAACATGCGTTCGGGGAGAGAGATTAAAAATATCAAATTCACTCATTCATGACATGTAAAGGTTGAATCTAGGAGATGAAACATAGGAATAATAGAAATAGTGAACCTCTTATAGATCTAAGAAAGGGAAAATGTTGTGCACCTGTTACAAAATGTTACTTCTAGAAATTGTCCTGGTACTTATTTTCCTATAGGCTAATGAGTCCTTTTTACAAGAATTAAAATCTGACTTCATGATCTTTGGGTCTTGGGTCTGCACTTTTGATTCCCCTAGGTCCCAATGTCAAAAAGTTAAAAATGAATTCAAGATCTGAGTTTTTGTGAGATGACAACAAAGGTGACAACAAATGTAACTTTTACAATTTTATATTTTAGAGATCTCCAATCTTCAATTTTCCTTCAACCTAAAATATGCAACACAAACACAAGAGGGAAAAAATGTTTATTTTTGGCGAATGGGGGTTTGCCTTGGTTAAACCCTATTTTGGTAATCAAACCTTAAAATGAACTAATGAAAGTATGAAAGGAATAATTAATGAACAATACAATGTTGCAATTCAACAAACCCTTGAATAAACCTTGAAAAGACTGAAATATTGATGTTGATATTGCATGAAATGGCTTTGATGGATGTGGATCTTGATGCTTGAATCTTGCTTTGAATCTTTTACTTGAAAGCTTGGATTAGATCTTGAAACCTACATCACAATGTTAGCTCCAAAAACATGCATAACTTTGATGTAATGCTTGAGATCAAGATGAATTTTGTGACAAATACTTGAGAAATATATTCTTGAATGCTCTTGACAATAATATTTTCTCTTGTGAAATTTTCCTTCTTGTTGTATGTTTTGAATTGATAAAATATCCTTGTATTTATAGGTATGTGCCCTTAATTTCCTGAAATTCAAAACTTACAAGACAACATTGAAATATGGATTCGGGGACCTTAAAGTACCGTCAAAAACATATTTTAAGTTTAGATTCAAAGGCCTAGGGAGGACCCATTTTCCCATGGGTGAATGGGTCCTAGGTCCCTATTCCTGGAACAGACATTGCTCAAGGTAAAGTTTTATGTATTGACATTAATTATTGGCGGGTTTCCCATTTGGAAAATTTAATTTATTAGGCTTGTAGATGTAAAATAGGGATTATTAAGGCATAATTAAGTCCATTTTAATTGAAAGATCCCAAACAAGTGTGAAAATGTAAAGGGATACATTTTTCAACACTAAATTAAGTCATTATTAAGTCCATTTTAATTAGGAGGGCCCAATCAAGTGTGAAAATATAAAGGGATACATTTTTCTACACTGCAGAGAAAAACAATGCCTTCCTAGGTTGTGAAAAAAACCAAGTTATCCTAAACTCTAACATGGGGACATGTCACATTTTACAAGGGGAGAAAAGACCTCTTCAAATTAAAACTATTTCAGCCATTGAAGTAAAGTGTAGTGCAAGAAAGAAATGTAAAATATTTTGTGCTATGCTTTTTCAAACAGGTGATAAGTTTAAAATAGACATTAATATTAGACTTATAGTACAAGAATTTAAAGATGTATTTTGCAGTGTCCCTCCATTTTGGTCGTCCTTGAATATCAAATAAGTTTTTTTATTGGTGTACTTAATAGTTTTGTTTAAAATAGTTAATTAAATTGAGAAAAAAATAAATTAATAATTAAATAAATTTATGATATAAAATATAAAGGCATGATTTCTTTTGATGCCTAAGGACTTGGGAATAAGTTCTTAAGAAAATAAGTTCATGATAATTTTAATAAAGAAAAAAGGGTTAGTTATTTTCCCCTAGATAAACTTTTCTTAAAATTATTTCCCTTTTTAGGAGAATCTTTATAGGTTACATATATACATGGAAGACTATTCTCTTTTATTAAAAGAAAAAAGAAAAAGAAAATAGTTAGGTTTATTTAATTATTTTTAAATAAAAAGAATTAAGTAAAGCAATTATATTTCAATTAAAAGAGATTAATAATTATATTTAATAAAAATATTGTTTTATTTAAAGAAAATATTTTGATTATGGAATTTAAATAAGAGGTCAAGGTTAAAAGAATTAAGTATGAAATTTGAAATATTTAAGAAATTTGACTGATTTCTTGTGTAATATTCTAATAATTGGAATGAATTGAAGGTTAATAATAGGGCTACAATAAAATTAAAATGGTGTTTTTTAACCTGAGTTTTAATCAAGTCTTTGTGAGGGAGTAGTTTTCTAAATGATTTATGGGCATAAGGTTTTGCATCACAGTAAATCAAGAAAAAGGGTCAAATGATTTACGGGCATAAGGTTTTGCATCACAATAAATCAAGAAAAAGGGTATTTGACGGGTGTATGAGCATGCACTCAAAAAACAAATCTTGTTGGGTAAATAGGGAAAGAAAATATTACAGCCCTAGAATTTGGGGAAAGAAGTTGTTTGGAACGGGTCTGGAATTATCTTTCTCTTGTTCTTATTTATCTGTAGATTATTTTGTGCTTTATTTTATTTTGTGAATGAAAAAAAAAAAAGAGAATAATAAGAAAGCAGATTTCAAATAGTGTATGTTCATTGCATAAATAAAAATAATAATAGTAAAAATAGGATAGTGAGTAATAACACAAAGATATTTCCCTTTCAATGTTTGTTGCTCCAACATTATTTCAAGAAAAAATATATAAACTAAAACATGTAAGTTAAAAAGAAAATAAGATATATATATATATATATATATATATATATATATATATATATATATATATATATATATATATATATAAAACATAGGTAATACATAAAATTTAAATATTTAAGGGGTGGTGAGCTTGGCCAACTCCATTTAAGTCCAACATAATATTATTTTATTCTTTTTCTTTTTTTGTTTCACTCCTTAGCTCATCTAAAATACATATTAAATATTTTCCAAAACTTAACAAATAATTTAGCAAGAAGATTTAATACTCATGTCAAGAGTCATGCAAGTAATTCAATAATTGTACTTATGATGTGTGAATATTAGTGTTTCTCTATTATCAACACTAGTATTAATATAAATACCATTATTTACATTACGGATGGAAATGTGAAGTTATTGTGATGAAAATTACTACTATTAATATAAATAAGGTTATGTTAAAATAAACAAGGTTAAAGTGAAATATGCAGCTGATAAAAATATATTAGCATGCATAAATGGTAAATAAATAAGAGTGGATAAAAGGTAATTACGTAAATAAATAATAGCGAATAAAAGGTAGTTAAATAAGAGTGGAATATATATATAGATATAGTAATTACATAAATAAATAATAGTGAATCAAAGGTAGTTAAATAAGTAAATAAATAAGAGTGGGTAAAAAGGTAATAAAGAAATAAATAATAGTGGAAGGAGAAAAAGGGGGTAAAAGTAATTAACTAAATATCAATATGTTATTATGTATTTATTTATTTATTTATCGTATTAAGAATAAGAAATTGATTAAATTAAGATTAACTAAGAATAAATAATTAGATGCATAAATTTTATGGTTGATATATAACTACTCCCCCCACTTTCACATTTTAACATCGGGTAAATAAGTAAAATTATGTTTCTTCTAGAAGAGATAATTATTTTATTGGTCTATAGATCTAATAATATTCTAATAATATTTATAATAACTTCAGGGAAGGTTTAGTATCTTGATAGTTGTAATGATATTAACATTGATATCCCTCTTCAAGGGAGCTACTATTAACATCATTATTAATGTCGAAGTTATAGAATGTATTTGATTATTAAAATGCTCCCAATAGTTATCTCTTTGTAGGTGAAATATAATGATGATTTAATATTTTCTTGGAACTTAGCGCTCTTGATGTTTTAGTGAAACTAGAAGGATGTTTTAAATGTTTTGATATTTATTGCTTTTGATTTGTTAGTGAAAGTAAACTGCTATGTTAAAATAGTTAAATATTGGGATATTTAGAAATTATGCTTCTTTGGTTATTTTAAATTTTGAAGGGATACAATGTACTTGTTTGTTTATTATAATATTAAATATTTAATTAACCGCTCCTATAGAGATTTAGTGAACTAATTGTACAAATAAATTAAGACTAAAGTGAAATATTAACTATCATAACTATATTTAAGATTTATATATATGTCGGTGTGTATCGATATATCTTGGTAAATGTATCATGCAGTTGGAAGAGTGGGTTTATCCATGAGGAAATTAAAATATTTAACTAAGATCATCTCTTCCTATGTGGTTGATCAAGTACATAAGTGACTTGCATTTGTAGATAATTAACGAGATTTGATTAAATATATGGTCTAGTTTTTCTTAGTGGTGAATACAGTAGAAAGTAGAAGTGATGCTTATGTATGAAGTTGACTCATGATTATTGGTCTATTGAGAGTTGGTTTTCAATAGTGTAGGTCATGATTGCAACAATGTCTATTTCTTTGTGAGGAATGATGTGTGCGATGTTGGTACGTAAGTTGATTTTGTTCAGTATGGTTGGTGTTGTAGTGGGTGATTTTGGAGAATTGTCCCTCTTTTCGGAATGTATGTCATTTGGGTTATGGTTGTAAGTGGGAGCCCATTTGTGCCTAATGGGCATTGAGAGGATTTGATCTTGAGTTCCATTTTGTATTGAGGGGAATATGTCATTTTTGCTGAGTTTGAAGGTTTTGCTATGATGTTAACCCTCATTCTTCTACACTATTGATTTGTAAGTTGTGGATTGTATTTTAGTCTTCTGATATCATGAGATTGTAGCCAATTCAATGGGAAACCATTGTGTTAGAAATTTGAGTCTTCCAAAGGTTTGAGGGGAGCATGGTTTTGACTTGCATAATTTGGTATGGGGAGTCAGGGATCTGGTGAGGCTATCTGGTAACCTGAGATGGGGGTTGGCAACCTAGGAGGATTAGCATTGGGTAACCCATATCAAGCCTTTAGTATTTTTTTGAGTTTTATTTTGCTTCACCTAAAAGTGGGTGCCTACATGACTTTGTCATTTTGGGTAATGGTTGATCTTTATACTTGGATTGTGTTTGTGTGGGTTTGGCCTTGCATTGGGAAGTTGTTTACTTTGAAGTAATAGTGTGAGATAGAACATGCCTCTCTTGGTGTATTTACTTATTTGGCTTTGATTATTTTGCTAGTGGGCTTACCTAGTCTATGAATTTGAGATTTTTTATTAGTAGGGGGAGTTGCTATCAATGGGGGTCGACACACAAAGTGGTGTATAGGTAACTCATTAAGAGTTTCTTTAATCAATGATAACCTAATAATTAATTAGGGGTTTGGGTAGTTTCTCACATTAAGTCAGATAATGTAGTCTCTAAAAGGAAAATTAGATGCGGAAACAACTCTCCTAATGTCAAAACCACAGGGAAGAATGTAGAGATACCTTTTAAAATTATAATTATAGTCCAATTAAGATGCACATGAAAGAGATAACAAAAACAAAGTATTTGACACACACATATGGACACCAGAATTTACGTGGGAAAGCCCTTACAGGAGAAAAAACCCACCACACCAAGAGAGATCACTTTGTATTATAGTAATGGAGATTACATACAAATATCAGACTTATCTTTCTAATGTCATATTTCAGCAGCTTTCAACAATGATCAAACTTGTACAAAAACCTTCAAGTTACAATCTTTACATAATAGAAGTCACTTTGATTATACAACCACACAACAATCTGTCGATCCTTCGAATCATCTAACCAGACACAATCTGCAATCACAGAGTATAACCATGTTGCCCCTGTCTGTCGAGCTCCTCTCAGAACTGCCACAATGAACTGTCTTCCAATAGTTCCCATTTGGCTTCTCTGATTGGTCAACTACAAGCCACATAGGATAGTCTTCACATGGTCAAAAGGATTCAACTGTGTTGGCATGTCGGTGAGACACAAGAAGTGTCTCCCTAATGCCACAAGACCTGGTTACATGTTATCGCCAAGAGTTGTCTCCATCGGCAAGAGGTTACATCGATATCACAAGTTGCGCCAACTTCAATTTTCCTTTCAAAAAGACTATCGCTCTTCAGTGAGACCACATATTGATATCCTAAGTCACACCGAAGAGTCATTCTATCAATAGGACATACCGCTCTCGCCACGACCTCACGCTGAGCCTTCAAGTTAATCTGAACACCAAATAATAGTTGGCAAGACTTATCACATTCACAGAGAATTCATACCGAGTTCTCAAGTCATACTGACAATAGACTTCTTCATTGCTGAGACACACGTCCATTGTTGAGATTTTACTCTAAATAATTTAAGTTACATCAAGCACCAAATGGTTAGAAAGACTTACCACTCTCGCTGAGACATCACAGCGAATACTTCATGTTATTTTGAAGTTCCCAAATGATCGATAAGACCTACTGCTTTCACCAAGAGGTTATATTGATGCCTCCAAGTTACACCAAAATGTTCCACTGTCAGCAAGAGAATCAACCTTCGACAAGATTTCTTACTGAGGCTTCCATTTTACCCCAAGTGTATACCATCGGTGAGACATATTACTATCGCCAAGAGTTCTTAGAAAATCCTCCATGTTACACCGAAGACTCCAAGTGTAACACCGTCAGTGAGACTTTTGATATTTGATGTGACATCATATCAAAACGAGCCTTCTGGCAAGAGTTTCCCCAATGACTTCAAACTAAACATTGTCAGCGAGACATCCACACATCGCCCAGACTTCATACTGAGCCACCATAGGTTATCCCGATGACTCTAATGTATAATCATTTGGAAAAACTTCTACAAGGTCACATTGACCTGAACTGTTCAACAAGATTCAAGCTACTAGTCAGCCAAACACAAAAGATGTCACACCAACTTGGCTCCATTAGAGGTTTCAGCCTGTGGGATTGAGACACATATTTCCAACAATCTCCCACTTGACGAAGATCACATAGGCACCTCCAAAGCACAATAAAACTTACTAAAAAACATGAGCACTAAGGCCCATCGAACTGGCACACCACCTAAACTTGTCTATGCTCATTAACTTCGTCAATGCATCTGCAACATTCTCTAGAGTATCAAATTTTTCCAAACAAACCTTTCCATCCTCCACCGTATCTCGTACAAAGTGGTACTGTACATCTATATGTTTCATCTTGGCATGGAAAGTAGGATTCTTTACCAGACAAATTGCACTCTGACTATCACAAAAATTAGTTATTTGCCCTGCATCAAAACCAATGTTAGAACACAAACATTTTAACCAAACTGCTTCTTTACAAGCATGTGTAGTTGCCATGTATTCAGCCTTTGTAGTGGACAAAGTGACTACAACCTACCGCTTACTCATCCAACTCACTGCACCATCATTCAACATGAAAGTATATCCACTGGTGGACCTCCTATTATCAATGTCCCCTACCCAATTAGAATCCACATAGCCTCAAATACTAAGAGTCCTCTATGATTCAACCAAGTTCCCATGGTAACACAAAGCAAAATATGAAGTGCCCTTCAAATATCTGAAAACTCTTTTCACAGCATCCCAATGTGTCCTTCCAGGATTAGCCATAAACTGACTAAGAACTCCCACTTCTGGGAAATGTCTGGCCTTGTACAGACCATTTCCTACATAAGACTGCCAACCAAACTAGCATAGGGTACATTGGTCATGTCTTCCATCTCAGAGG